>UCOH01011971.1:20195-96063 GCA_900474275.1 Synergus japonicus | reverse complement strand
GTCTAAGATCGAAAATGTAAACCATAGAATATTTTTAAATCTGAACCTTATATTAAAAAAATGTACTTTTTGATCTTTTACATATTATACATATATAGTCAAAGATTTTTTATATTGATTTGAACAACGTTGTGATGCGAGGATTATAAAGGATTTAAATATTTAATAACCTCTCTATTTAATGTCAATTTTAAAAACTTTCTCACTCGCCTACTTTCCCACGAGTAGGAAGAGGACAACTGCGCACATGCGCACTCAAATAAAGTTCTTTTCGATCTACTTTTTGTTTCCAGTTTCGAAAGGCTTTCCACTGGCAGTTGGGTCTCCTTATTATTCCTTCGTGATGAATATGCTATATGGTGATTATGATGTTTATGGATTTTGCTGTTTGATGTACACTTGTAGGTTGTATTGACTATTGATTATATCATTCGATCAGGATCAGAGAATATGGATGGCGAAAATTCCGAGTCGGAAACTTCCGAGAGTTCCGAGACTCAGCAGCAAAATAAAAAGTCTCGTTCAATATTGAAGGCAAAACATCGATTGCAAAAATATCGACCAGCATGAGAGAAAATTCCGGAATTTCGTCGATGGCTGGGCCCCGATACTTCGTTCCAATCATAGTCTTGTTATCGTTCTACAAACTATCGTTTGAATATTTATGCTATTACGAGCAAGATGGTTTCAATAAGTACCTTTGTCCAAATACATTTTTTTTTTCAATATAAAGAATAATAATTTGTAAACAAAAAATATGAATGTCAAAAATTGTTGTTTTTAAAAAAAGCTTCCTTAAGAAAATCATAAAATTTAGATTTCAAATTTTTTTCATGTATGAAAATATAAAATAGAGGGACCAAGCTAAAATTTGAAAAATGAAAGTTTTTCGACAATGAAGTACTCAAAAATTAAAAAAAAAAGCATCCAATTTTTACCTAAGTGCATTTAGATTGTAGAAGATGTTTAGAAATAATACATATTGATGTTTGTATTTTAAATCATGGTCTTGTTACCGCTGTACGAACTTTCGCCTGAATATTTATGGTTGTTTATTGTTGAATAAAATATTTCAAATTCAAGATGCGTTTATAATCCGTCTTTTATTGTACATCACGCAATCGTTAGTGGGAAAATTTCTTTATCGACGTAGGGTAGCGGTAGGGTATTTTCGATGAGCCTGTTAGGGTAATTTTTTTGGACAAATCTGGCAACACTGGTGCCTTCCGAAGTGCTCTTTTAATAAAGAAAGCACAAGTTCATTTAGTGTATAACCTTTGCTTCATTTTCATAGCCTAATTTCCAATAAATCACTTAAAAATCGTCAAATTCCCTTTAAATTTTTAAAAACCTCTTGAAATTTCTTTCTAAAAAATTGGTTTCTCTAAAAATGTCGCAAAAATCTCACATACATTATAGTTTTCAAATCTGATTGACTTTGGAATGACTTCAAGTTGTAAACAGAAAAACAAAATAATCTCTTTATTTGTGTTGGTCTGCTAGTTGATAGAAATAGAAGCGAATTTTGATTCATAAGAAAATAGAAAAGTATTGTCGAGAATTGAGAAAGAAAGGAATAGAGACGTGGGGATTGAAAAAGATAAGAGTGAATAACGGCGATTGATAAGGAAATAGAAAGATATAAACAAGAAGTAGAAAGAAACGGAAAAATAAGGATTTAAAGAGATAGGAGCAAAAGAGACTTGTTTTGGAGATTACCCATATACATACATATATGCAGAATGGTATGTTGTGCAATTTCGAGAGCAATTTCCTTATCAGATGTCTATAAGTAGACTTTATCTCGCTTTATCTTTTATTTAGGTCCTTCATCAGTCAATTATCTATAGACTATGTTGACATCGATAAAATGCTATCTTTACGATGAAAAAGTTCATAGAAAGAAAAAAATGAATGAAATGATAGGGGAGACCGGGGCAGGTTGTCACAATTTTTTAATTTTAGCCAATGAAATTTTTTCTACTTGAGATATCGCGGGTTTCCTTTTGAAAGATGTCAGTTTTCAAAGTCGTAGTGAGGATTTTGCAATTAGTACATAAAAGATATTTTACTATCAGATGGAAATAAAAATTGGAAATTCTCTGCGGAAAAGGGGAAAAGCGAGACATAAAGTTGACTAATATAAGAGATTTTTTATTATTCAACGCGTATAATTAAAAAATGGTGAATTCCAGTTTCAAGTGAATTTCAAGTTTCAATTTTGGAAAATCCACCCGGATTTCCATTTATGAATTTATTGAATATACAAGTGACTTTCCAAATTTTAATTTTTAATTCGAATAATTCATTTGAATTTACACGTGAACTTCTAAGTTTCATTATAAAAAAATCCAGTAGGATTTACGAATGCATATATGTTTACTGTAGGTCTGGGTTTGTGTTTGTGGAAGTGGAATGAGTCATCAACAATCGACAATACTTTGCAGCCAATGATAAATATATCCATAAAATTTAAATTTAGCAAAAGAGTAAATTTAGCTGGATTTGCATAACTTGAATATGTAACTCATGTTTTTAATTCTCGTGTCATTATTCACTGCATCTGAATGGCAATAAATACTCCTAATATGTAATTTTATTTCGTTATAATAAGAAACATATTTTATTAAGTTATTTCTTATATTATATAAAAATAACTTTTTTACAGAGTAATTTAAGAAAAATTTAAAAATCGTTTAAAAAGATGACATACGCACACACATTCATACACATCCGAAAAATTTTTCAAGACATATTAGACAAAGCTTCCTCCATGAGAAAGAAATAAGAAGAAAATAGAAATTTCCATATTTCCCTCAATCATATGAATCAAGCTTGTAGCTCTCTGATTGTAGCTTTTGTAAGAAAACCGAATGGAAAAATACCATTCTTGTTTCGGCGTAGTAAGGTGGGTCATGGCAAGAAAGAAAGGAGGGGAAATAATGCAGGGGAGGCGTAAGAGGGGAGAATAGGTAGTAAATTCACTTTTATCGCCCAATTATTGATGAGTGTACGTATACTATACATTGTATACATATACTGAATACTTATAACACCACTAGATAAAAGTATTTTTTAACTTTTGGAACGTCTTTGAAGCATGTTTTGGATGTAAGACGCAAATACGTTTTAAAACGTTTCTAAAACGTTCAATATGTACCAAAAACGTCTTTATAAGAGATCTTTGAAATATCTTTGAAATATGTATAATTGTATATAGAAAGACGTTTTAAGGACGTCTTAGAAACGTTTTCGTACGTAAATAAAATATCAAGTCCAAAGAGAAATATTACATAAAAGAACAGTAATATAATTTCAAAAGCCATTGGAATAACATTTCTTCAATAAGCAACATTCAGAGGTTTGCTCCAGTTTTGAACAAGGGAAGCCATTATCGGTCGATATCGGAAATTTAGATCAAAACTACGAAGGTCATGTACCGGCATCAGAGAATACCAATATGAGGAAAGTCATATTAAAAATATAATGATAACTTACGAAAAAGTAGCAAAAAATAATAGCAAGTATTAGTATAAAATATATATATATATTATAAATTTAAACTGCGCTAAAGCCAAAAGTAATTTTAAAAAATTTTCCAATAAACAAAGAAGCAAAGTGTACTATGTACCATAAACGGCGCCATCCGCTGGTTTGTCTAATCCATACGCAAAGTACATCCATCGATTACTGTCAACAGGTACTAAGGGTATCATTATTTCTAAAAAGAAGTTTTGAATCGACTCGGGAAGAACTTTCCAGTATTTCATTGAACTTGGCTTTAAAACAATGAACAAAAGTTTAGTCTCTATTTCCGAAATAACAAATTTCGCGGACGTAAAATCAACTATTTTTCGCTAGAAGTTTGTAAACACTGCGTATAACTAGGCGTTCTTGCCAAAACGAGAATCACGTCGATATTTTTTTATATAAATGCAATGCAATGTTCACTACACTTTTTAAAATTGATTATCACACATGTCTTAGAGTTATTAAGTAATATATATTGATGAAGAGTTCGCGATTTAAAAGGTTTTCATAGGAAAAAATGAAAAACGTTGGCGCGTTATCCAAACCGGTAACACTTCCAAATTGCAGTCGCAGTCAGTCGCAGTGTACTTATTTCAGAGAAGACTGCAAGTTAGTTCCGAGGAGTGGCGCTGCTATATTCTCTTTCTCTAATACATATGCACCTGTCTCTGTGTCTGTTTGCCTGACTTTAGCTTCGTCCTTTTCTAACATTAATTCTCTGTCATTTTCTCTCGATCTTTTATAAAAATAAGTCTTTTCAGGCTATATAGCCTATAGATATATCATGCACACAACGCGTGCTCATATACAGGTCGGGGATTTATATGAATTGAGTTGATTGAATCATTTGAATCTGATATTATTCTGTCCTACAGTCTCATAAGGATTATATCAGAGAAGACATCTGTTTTTTAAAAGAAAAGTTCTCAAAAAAACTCATTGCAATTTTCTACATGTGGATTTCCTAGTGTATATTTCGAGAAATCCAGTTTGATTTACACGTGAATTTCCAGCTGCCAATTTTGGAAAATAGACATGGATTTACACAAGTGAATTTCCAAGGCCTAAAATTCTAATTAAAGAAGATTGATCTCAGAATATTCCTGACCTATCGAATGCGATTTTAATCAAAAAACTAGCAGACCAACACGCGCGCTACGCATTATTTACTTACTTTCTTACAACTTCAAGTGATTAAAAGACCAATAAAATTTTGCGAAAATTTATAATTTTACAATTTTATACGAAATTTTAGAAACATTTCGTTACATCACTTTTTTTTAGAGAGGTATTTCAAGAGGTTTCTAGAAATTTTAATGGATTTTGACCATTTTCAATTGATTTTTACGAAGTTCTAAAGATTTTTAGGAATATAAAAAGATTTCGTAGAATTGTAAGGTATTTCAGGATATTTCACCGAATTTTAACGTTATTCATGAAATTTCAAGAGAATTTCTAAAGCTAAGAAATTTTGAGAGTTTTAAATGTTTTGAAATTTTGAGGACGCATTTTAAGTGATTTCGAAGGTCTTCATGAAATTTTAAGTGATTTGAAAAGGTTTCTAGGTGTTAAAAGAATTTAAAAATTTTAAAAGAAGTCGAGAGATTTGAATAATTTTAAGTGATTTTCTGATTTTTAAAAGATTATTTTTATAGAATTTTCAGGATTTCATTGAATGTAACGAGATTTCAAATAATTTTAATGGATCTTAAAGGCCGTAAAGAGACTTGGAAATGTTATCGCAGCATTTTAAGAATTTTAAGAAATTTCTGGGAATTTTAAGGTAATTTTATTGATGGATTTCAAAGATTTATTATTTTAATCGTTTTTATGGATTTTTAAGGGGTTTCAAGAGGTTTTTGGGAGTTTTAAGAAATCTTAACGAATTTTAAGGTATTTCGAAGGTTTTTAGGAATTTGTAGAGCTTTTTACTAATTTTAATTTAGATTTCAAGACATTTATAATTATAATCGTTTTTATGTATTTTTAAGGGATTTCATAAGGTTTTTGGGAGTTTTAAGAAATCTTAACGAATTTTAAGATATTTCGAAGGTTTTCCTGAAATTTATTTGCGCCATTAGTTTGCTTATCTTCTTGCAATTTCAAGTCATTCAAAAACCAATCAGGTTTGCGACAACAATCTACGCGAGATTTTCTAGAAATTTCGTGACATTACTCTTTTAAGATAGGATAATAAAGAGTTTATTAATTATTAATATTATTTCTTTATACTGATGCTTCAGAATATATTATCAGACAATTTTCATTCAGAAAAGATTGAAATGTCAGCAGACGTCACTCCGTACGTCAATTAATTCATCATCCCCTTTTTATCTACAACTATTTCTTTGATATAATTAATCTCTATTGCGAAGGTTAAATGACCTTTGACTAAGTTTTATCAACAAAAGAATGAATCTTTATTATTACGAGATGTAGGCTGTTTTATCTTTGATTCTACTTTATATATATATGACGAAAGAAGAAAATTATTTCGATAAGACTTTTCTTCTCTCTGCATGATATCCTTTTATGCAATCATGTTTTCAATTTCAACCCCATAAATCAATTGCTTTTCCTCTTAATTATATGAAGATACTAATCATATCTCTTAAAAAGGCATAAAATTTGTATTATGTCGATATATTTTTCCAGCATTTCTTTTTATATTTTTCGCAAGAAAATTTATTATATTTCAATTCAAGAAAAGCTTTTTTTATTCATTTCTATAGAATAGTTTCAGTGAATTATGTACAAATCAACTAAAATAATTTTTTTCATATTCCGCGCCCGTAATAACTTTGTCTATTAATAAACTTTATTCTTCTGCTAGAGTGAATATGGATTAAAGTGAATTTATTGCGCATAAGTCTTATATAGCGTATGATAAGAGTTATTATCAATTATATATATATATATTATTATGTAATCATAAAACTCTTAATGTGTGTCATGTGCTCAATAATTAAATCCATATAATTTGATAGTCATAAACCCATTAAAGCGTGACATTTTAAAAATGTTAAAGATATAAGCATGAAAAGTTGTTAATGGGAAATTTGGTTAATGAGAATTGTTAAAAAAAATTGAAGAAATGAAGGTAATGTACCTATATAGGCATTCCACATGCATTGTTATTGTTTGCAATAACTTATAAAAGACGATTCGTCTGCTACAATCTTTTATTTAAAAAATATTTCTTTTAGTATTTGCTATTTTTAAAGAGAAAATATGTGCACTCAGAGCATAACTCAGGCGATAAACATCAGATATAAGCTGAAAAACAAGTTTCATATTTATACTTCGTCATGTGCTACATGTACGTTACAAAAATGTTTTAAAAAACACTCTTTTGCAGATAACACTATTTTTTCAGTTCATTCTCGTGAGAAACAATTGTTGCCACTCAACTCTAATTTATATGTACATTGAATGTCGAGTTTAATCTCATGAAATGGAGTGCAATTATTTATTTACATGCCTATAAGGTTCATTAACCTTCTTTAAACGAGTGTAATGCTTCAATTCAATAACATGCCTTATTAGGTTAACATTGACCTCGGAATCTCGGATAACAATTCTTTTGTTCATCATCAATAGAAAAAAATCATCTACCAATTCAGTGATTATATTTATCATTACCAATTTCATAACTTTCACTTACCAGAATATGTTTTTTTACCGCGCTCGATTCGCAAATTGTCTTTCAGAAACGTGAAGACATACATCTTGAAGAGGGTAATTCTCTGAGCAAATTATTTTCAGTCAATTATAAAAACACGTTTTTTACAACTGTTATTTAAGGGTTCTTACTAGTATTTAATACTATAAATAGTAATACTGACATATGTTGCTGAACAATACGAATTGCATCAAAAGTATCGGATTATTATACTATATAATATATGAATATTATAATATTATATATTATGTCGAGCACGCTTTTTTCAAACGTAAATAATTTTCATGCAAGAAAAGTCAAATTGTAACTATTTTGCATGTGGTAAGTGAAAATAATCACGACAAATAAAGCACAACATCTCCTATGCCGAAATCACTCTCTGACACTCAGATGTTTCTAGAAGTTTTTCTTTGGACGCATGCGCCGTTATAATTTCATTTGGCACACCCGCCTATACAAATTGATCGGTTTCAATGCGAAGCCACTATAGGTACATATTGATTTTGCATCTGATGAGTTTTTTTCCCAAAATGAAGACTAATTACTGAATGCTGCAAATAAATTGATTTCAACAATTGATATAATGATGTCTTGAAGACATCTTTCGAAATTTAAGAGATTTCACCGAATTTTAATCAAATTCAAGAGATTTTTCTGATTTTATAAAAATGTTGTCGAATTTTTTTAAGATTTATAAAATTTTTTAGATATTTAAAAACATTTTAACGTATTGTATGGAATTTTGACGATTTTTAAGTGATATTAAGCAAATTCAAGAGATTTTTATGAATTATAAGAGATTTTGTGAAATCTTAAAGGATTGAATGTAATTTTATTTGATTTTTAATAATTTTAATATTATTAATTTTAAAAGACTTGGAATTTAAAGAATTTCAAGAAGTTGCTGGGCACTTTTAGAGGTTTTCACGAATTTTCAAAGATTTCACGAGACAGAAAAACACTTGTCTAATTTTGAGACAAAGATTTAACTGTGAGATTTTTATAAGTTTTAAAATATTTTATGAGGTTTAAAGGATTTTAAAGTTTGTTAGGTAATTTTATTGAGGGATTTCAAAAGAATTTCCATACATATATGATTTTTAAAAGAATTTGTAGAATTTAAGGTAGTTATGCCGAAATCGAACCTTTCTTAGGAATTGTCTAAAATTTTCAATGTGGTAACTCAATAAATGTAGACGTAGCGTTACAGAGAAAAAAATGTCGATAAGTTAGAGATCGGATAAGTGCCGTTAAGGGATTTCAAGAGGTTTTTTGGAAGTTTTAAGAAATCTTAACGAAATTTAAGATATTTCGAAGGTTTTCATGAATTTTTTTTGCGCCATTAATTTGTTTTTCTTCTTTCAACTTCAAGTCATTCAAAAACCAATAAGGTTTACAACAACAATCTATAATGCGAGATTTTCGAGACATTTCGTGACATCAATTTTTTTTAACATATTAGGAGACTCTAATAAACCTTTTGAAATTCCTGAAAATTCAATTTTGATTGATATATTAATTTTAAAGAATTATAAATCTGTCGTTAAAGACGAAACAGATTTCATTGAAAATTGTATGTCATGCCAAAATGAAGCATTCAATTTCGTTGAAATTGAACTAGATTCGTAATTTGTACGTATGCTATACAAAATGATAAACATATCGTTTATTACTGAAAGCACATATTATTTCTCTCATTAAAAAATAACAGGTGAGTTTAGTTATATTCAAGAGTATTAAGTACACTCATCAGTCATCAAGTCGTGCCCAGCAGTCTGAAGCACATATGACATATAGATTACATATGACATATTGCATGAAAAGTGTAACTCAATTTACTCAATGAGATTGATGTGATTGGTCCCGCAGAAACGTAAACATGGACAGGGCTGTCTTCAAGAGATTCCTTACCCTTACATATTTGTGATAATATTTGTAATCCTTTCTAAAATTTTACTAGAACATTCTTAGAAAAAAAGTACGCATGTGCATAATTTTAATGTAAAATATCATTTAGGATTCGGTTTATTTTTATAGGAAATGGAAGAGATATTTTAACAGTAAGTGCATATGTTTTCAGTTGCAAAAAAGAATTCGCGAAAGAATCAGAAGAGAATTGTAAAAAAGGGGACAAACCTGAGCCTGACGGGCCGGTTTTATGAGCACGTGATACGTACGTGATGCGAACCCCTTCTCCTTATATTATTCTCCTTCCAAGATTTATAACGTTCTTAAAATCATAAACACTTTTTTTCAACTTTATTGATATATTTACTTGCAATCAACTGCTATTTTTAGTCTTTGGAGTAAATCATACAAAATTTCATATGCAATGCAATTTCATTCACGTACCGCATGAAGTTTCTTTAGAGTGAAATACATACATGTATTTATAAATAAACAAAACAAATTTTTTTTCGATTTATGAACAATGTCGACATTTTCATTAAAGGCAAATACCTAACTATGACGTCACGAATTACCAACCGGACAATGTATTTCTTTTCCACCTTCTTATTTTTAAATTAAGTAAAATGTCGCTGCCTGGTCTCTTGGAGCTCGCATTTTGCATGAAAAATATGAACTCCAAGGTACCAGACAGCGGTCGGATAATATATTTTCTTTCATCTCTCAAATTTTCGACGAAATATTTTACTTAGTTTAAAAATAAGAAGGTAATTCGTGACGTCATAGTTTGGTATTTGACCTGTAATATAAGCTCAGTTCAAATAGAATAATAATAAATAAAATAAAATATATAATGGCAAAACAGTAAAGTTTTGTTTTTGAATTCGATAAAAATTCCTAGAAATTCTATAAAATCTTTTATTGTATTACAAATCGTAAGAATGAGTAATGGTAAGAATAAAATTGTAGAAACTAGTTGCTTCTTTATCAAAGAAAAAATTTTATTATTTACTATTCTAAGTATTATGTTTAAAATTTTAAGAAAGCGAAAATCAGCATAAGAACGTTCTCTGGTGGGCAGAACAGAAAACTTTCGACTCGCAGCTCGTTCGATAAAAATGATTTGATGATTTTCCAGATCTTACATCTGGAAAATTAAATCTTTGAAGAAAAAATATATATCATAAATTTTTTTGTTTGAATTTAAATCTAATAATTAAATATACAATAACGTGTTTTTAAAATTTAACCAATTATAATCCCTAAAAAGTATAATATTTTCTTTATTTTGTCTGTACTATTAAAAAAATAATATCCACGTGATATATTATCAAAATTATTATTTGTAATTAACCGTAATTTAATAAAAGAATTTTTTATTTTTTTTTTTTTTTTTTACAAGAAAGTAGAAAATTCTACAATTCTTTCATTTTTATTGGCTAATATTTTTATAAAGTGCTATAAAAAATAACGAAATACCGTAAATATATCAATACACTTCGAAACACATTAAAACAGTGACGTAACTTCATTCATCAAGGATAGTAATAAATATTCATTCATAAAAAATCATACTCTAGACTATGTACAGTTTATTCATTACCTTTGATCTGACAATGAACTTGACCGTGATTGATCATTGTCAAATAGTGCCGTTAAACCTTTTGATAGTTTACAGCTATTTTGACTATTTCTAAAATATTTAGCATGAAATTAATATAAGTTTTATGACATCCGCGCATTTTCGACAATTTATTATTATTATTCATAGATTAAAAGTGTCCAAGAAACAACTATATATTCACAATTAGAATAAATACATTGCAATTCAACTAATCATATTAATAGATGACCCGCATTGATATCAATGATTATTTTTGCATATTGAGGTCATGCTTTTATTATTTTTCCTCTGCCTCTGCTAATGAGTACGTTTAAAATTAACCAATCATTTCCACTCACATTATCATATTTTCAATATTTTCAATACTCATTTCGTAAATTCCAGTTATATTCGTTGAATAATAATTGAAATCAACGTTGTTATTCACGAAATGAACTAGTTCTTTTTTTGTTTTCAATATTTCGTCCTCTTTTCTTTAATCTTGTTTCAGTATATTCATCATTACATGCATTTAAAATATTTTTCGAGTCTTTCCATTATATTACTTGCATCATGCAATATTTATTACAATATCACATTTAAAAGAGTTAAACTAATCATATCTGATGAGCAATGACACTTTTTTTTTTATCGCACATATTATGAAATCTCTGGGTATTTCTTAAAATCATCAAAATCTCATGTAATCTTTTAAAATCGAATTTAAATTCTTAAAATATTATATAATCCTTTGAAATCACTTAAATTCCTGAAAATCTCGTTTAATCTTTTCGTGCTTAAAATTTTCCAAGTCGGTCGTTAAAATTTCTCAAAACTCCAAGAAATCTTTTGAAATCTCTTGATATTACTCAAAATATGTAATTTTTTACATTCTTTTCTGGTTTCCTGAAATCTCTTCAAATTTTGTGAAAATTTCCAGTAATCATTTCAAATGACACTTTCTTCTTTATCGCACATGTTATGAAATCTCTGGGTATTTCTTGAAATAATCAAAATCCCGCTCTCTAAATATGAATTAATGAAAAAGAGGTCGCTAATTTACTTTAATGAAATTTTTTACTAATTATTAGTTGTATTTCTCTATATGTATTTCAATTCGCAGTTTTTAACTTTTCACTAAAGTTTTTGTCCAAAATGACTAAAAATTAGTAGGATTTTTCACTAAAGTAAATTAGTGACCTCTTTTTCACTAATTTAGATTTAGAGAGTGTGCAATCTTTTAAAATCCTTTAAAAATTTCTTTAAATTCCCAGAAATTCATCAAAATCTGATTTAAATTATTAAAATATTATATAATCCCTTGAAATCACTTAAAACTCCAAGAAATCTTTTTAAATCTCTTGATATTACTCAAAATATTTAGTTTTTTACTTTTTTTTTTCTAATTACCTGAAATCTCTTCACCTTTGGTGAAAATTCCAAGTAATCATTTCAAATGAAACTTTCTTCTTTATCGCGTATGTTTTATGAAATCAGTAAGCCGATCTACCTAGTTTAAGGGAATTTCGTCTACTCACCTTTGGGTACTTCCGGAATTGCACAAAAACGTTAAGGCGCTTCCTCGTTTCTCTAATTTTTCTTCTCAATATTGAACAATTTGAATGAGCTAAATGCTTCTGAATACTGTTCGGTGTCAAGAACTGCGGTCAGTTTATATAAGTTGTTTCTGGGGGCTCGTCACCGGTGTTTACCCCGCGCTCTACTTTTAATCTTCTCGAGTCATCCCTGTTTCGAAGAACATACGTGTCTACTGTTCATCCTATGTGCACATGATATAATTTATCTGTTAGTCTTAAATGTAGAGAGCTTACCCCCACTACTAATGGGGTCATTCCGGGTCAGGAGAATCATTAGTTCATTTATTTACGCGTTGCTTATCTGTAGAAAACTCACCACTATCGCCTCTGCACTTATATGACTTTTGGTTTGTGCGAAGACTTCTTGGAATCACAACAATTTTTTTATCTTATACACTTTCCTTCTTCATACTATTAATTCGGCGGTGTGAAGATTTTTTATTATGAAACGTTTGGTGGTAGTTGGATAAGTCAACTCCCATCGTTTGACCGTTATTCCTTCCTCATTAAAAAAAAAAAAATTCCGGCAACCAGTAATCGTGACCTTAGTTTCAGTAATTGGAAGCAAGCATTAAAGCCTTGTAACTGTTATTTCATAGTTTGTTATGTTTTGTCCGCAAAATTGGCATTTGACATTCAATGCTGCGATGCCACGCTTTCTGGAAACTGGGAAAACTTTGTCTTCTAGGTAAAAGTCACTGCCTTTGCAGGTCACGGATATGTCAGCGAAATTTATACTTTTCAGACTGGAAAATACTGCATTTTATTTACGGAACTGGAGAAACGATTCTCATAATGTTAAAGAGGGAAACGCGAGATCCTTATTTTCCCGTGCAGAAATTTTGATGGGGTTCTGAAAAGGTCCTGATCAGTTTTCCCTACCTATGATGTGACCCTAATCAGATTAACTGGTAAGGACCACACAAGGCTTGTAACACTTTGGCAGAATATTGCCCTACTTAAGGAAAACTATCCAGGGCCTTGTTAGTTTACCCAAAAAGTGCCCTATCAAGGAAAAACTGGCCAATACCCCATCAGGATTTAAAAGAACTATTCTGCGGATTCATTATTTGCAATATTTGATTATGAAACTATTGAAGTTTCTAAAAATAAAAGTCTTATTATAAAAAAAAAGAGGTATTAATTATATAGAAACAATAAGTGATTTTAAGACTTTTCAAACATTTCAAAATAGTTCAGAGGAGTTTTTAGATTTTAAAGTATTAAAATTTTTTTTAAGTATTTAAAGCGATTTTAAATGGTATTAAAGAATTTTAAAGGATTTTAAAAAGATTTCAAGTGATTTTAAGAAATTTAAGGAGACTAGAACATCACACCGCGTTTCGCGCGCCTATATAATTATTTCACGTTACGCACTTGTGACGTTCCCACGTGACCATCTCTATCTCTCAATCAATCAGATCACGAATAAACTGCGGACACTCGACAGGTTATCACTTTTTTAAGAAAGGATTTTTAGAAATTTTAAGTGTTTCTAGGGAATTTCAAAGGATTAACAAAGAATATCCTGATTTTCCAGAGATTTAACAAGATTTAAAAAATTATAAGATATCGTAAAGGACTTTAAGAGATTTTAGTGAATTTTAAAAGATTTCAAATGATTTTAAGTAATTTAAGAGGGTTTCAAGAAATTTCAAAATTTTAGGAGAATAAAAATATTCTCATTTATTTAATAGCTATTTACTTCACAAGACGCGAAAGGAGGCTGTTAAGTCTAAGAATTAGATTAGTGGTAAACGTATTCTCTAAATATGCTACCGTCATTTAATTCAGGTAGCGTTTGAATAAATACAAGTTTATTACGGTATTTGCTTTTGACAAACGTCCTTGTCAAAAGATCTTATTTTAATATAATCCTAAGAGCGGATCCTAATTATTATGGGATTTTACTTGTGGAAAAACTTATCCAAAACATCCAAACGCCCTCACTCAATGGGAATTCTCTCCCCACTTTTTGTATTTGTAACCTTTCTGTCCTTAAGTTTAGTTTTAAGAAGCAGATTGTTTAAGAACTTGAAACCAAGAACATCTGATAGTCCTACATCAGACTTGTTCTTTACTAGAAAATCACAATAGTCACCTTTTTTCAATAATTGTAATTCAGTATCTATATAATAAATCCATTTAAAAGTATTCGAAGTTTAATATTATTTAACAAATAGATACAACAAATTAAATTGGGGTGTATCTGTGCAATTCCATCTAGCACAATTTTTCAGAGGCAATTATCGGACAAGCGATATTTGCCTGTTTCGCGACGTGTGAAGTATAAAGCTTTTCATGACCAATGTAAGAAATTCGATTTTCGAAATAGTGCGAATTTGCACTAGTCTGCTAGTACCGCCAGAATGTCAAGGAATAAGCAGGCTAGGGCCACGTAAGGTTGTTCGGGAAATACTCTCTCTACTCTCCTCTCCTCTCCCCCTCTCTCACCAATCTTATCCTATGGTATCCTATTATACTGTATCCTATCCTATGTTGTCATATAGTATCCTATCCTACCTTGATACGATAGGATAGAATAAAATACAATAGGATACAATAGGATAGGATACGATATGGTTCGATAGAATAGAATAAAATAAAATATGATACATTAGGATAGGATACGATAGGATAAAATATCACAGCATACGATAGGATAAGATACGATAGTATACAATAGGATAGGATACGACAGCATACACTAGAATACGATAGGTTGTGATAAGATACAATATGATACGATAGGTTAGAAAACAATAGAATAGGATACAATAGGATTAGATACGGTAGGATAAAACATGACAGGATATTATAGGATACAATAGAATACGATAGGATAAAATACGACAGGATACGATAGCACGTTATTGGATATGATAGGATAGAATACATTAAAATAGGATACGAGAGGATAAGAGAGAGGGGGAGAGAGAGAGAACCTCCGGTTTATTTATTTATGTATTTTTACTTTCTGTACTACGTTAATTTCTGTACTACTTTTGCAGTACTTTCGTTCCTGTCCTGTAAATGGCTCCCTTTGAGACGCTTAACAGACTTAACAGGAATTTAAGAGGGTTTCAAGAAATTCAACTGATTCTAGGGAATTTAGAAGGATTGTAAGATATTTTCCAAGATTTCAAAGATATCAAGATTTCCTAAAGGATTTTAGGAGAATTTAAAGCGATATTAACAGATTTCAAGTTATTTTAAAGAATGTTTAAAAAAGTCAAGGGAGGTCCAAGATTGTGAATTAATTTCCAGATTTTGTTAATTTTTTCAAATGATTTTAACCCTTAGCTGCCACATTGGGCAGACTCACCATTTTTGTAGTAACTAAGAGTCGTTTATTAGAAGCAGGTTTAAATAAAAGAAGACGCCAGAGGTTCGCGTCGCTTAACAAACTAGGAATTGTGAGTAAAAATTCTAAGGTGGTGTGGATAGTTGTGGACCTGGTGGGTCAGATAGCCCAAAGTCCCTAAAAGTTGAATGGTTGTGCGGAAGGAGGAGATAGTGTTGCCGAGCGGTATTCCGACTCGGATGTTGCGCCTAATGATATTCTACTAGGCGTGAGAGAGCGCCAGGTCTAATGGTATACTACTAGCCTGACTTCCAGCGTTGCCGAGAGGTATGCCAACTCGGGTGTTGCACCTAGAGGTATGCCTCTATACGGGGTGCTAGGTCCTATTCTTATGCCACAGGTCAGCTGTTCGAGAGGTGGTATGCCACCCCCAAACGATCTGACGATTTCTCGTCGTGCAGGCCCTTTTATACTCTAGGGGTCTAAAGGGTTTGCGTGGTGAGGGAAGAACCCTTTTGGTGGGAGATGCGTGGAAGACATTTTCTCGACATCCGCGCTTCTCCGAGTTCCCATCACGCGGTATTCGCCGTGTTAGTAGAAATGGTCTTCGCCGCGCTGTCTGAGTATTTTGAGACGAAGATTCTTTCTACTTTTTCCCTGAATTATTTTATACACTCGAACTTCTCGAATTTCACGAAATCCAGACCAGGCTCTCAAATGTCATACCAATTGCGCATGGGTATAGCGGTATTTTTAGAATTTTAAACTGCGCGCCAATAGCAACCAATCAGATGCTGAGTGCCATGGCATGCGCAGTGATTAATGTGATTAGTGAGAAACCTGTCGGTGAAATTCGAGAGGGAAATGAAGTGAAATTTGGGAGGTTGTGAAATTCGAGAAGGTGAAATTCGGGAAGTTCGAGTGTTTTTTATTTTTTATTTTCTAGTTTATATTTATTTAAATTTATTTCCGAGATAGAAATGTCGTTTGGGGGTTTTGCGCCTGGGCGTATATCAAACTCTTGTAATCTTTTATAACTCCTTTAAATCTCTAGTTTTTAAAAATTATGAAACTAATATTATCATCTGTTATCATAAAATGTAGTTTAATAATAATTTGTATGAAAACCAGTTTAAAGTTCTTAAAAATATATTTTTCCGCATGTTTGGTTTCAACGCGAGAAACTCTTCAATACCTTCTTTCATTATCAATAAATTGGCATTAATGAGATTAATTACTACTGTATCATTGCCCTATAAATATCCATTAATATTAAAATACTTTTATCAAAAATAGAAATGCCAAATAGTGCCCCGTCAGAACCCTATTTTAATAGGGCCAATTGTGACAATTTCTGCAATTTCGCAACTTGAAATAATCATGTGTACGCAATAAAGTCGGTTTATTTTCTACTTGCAAAAAAAAATATTCAGAAAGAATTAATCAAATATACAAGTAAAAATTAAAAATATCCTTGCGACGATACTCAACATAAAGTTTTCTAGCATTCTTGCTCTTCTAGTTATCATTATCATTGCTCAAGGTATGTCCAACAAGTCCAAATGGGTGGCTCGCATTGTTAAATATATCAAGGTAGATTTAAAAGTGTCACAAGCAGAGCTGATCATCGATGAAGAAGGAAGTGTTTCCAATCTCAGGATTACAGATATTATTTGCCAAACCCAGGAAAATATTCCAACTCATGTGATTAGTTTAAAAAATCGTTCCCAAATTTCGGCACATAAGCCATTCTACCAGAGTCTTAAAACAAGGACAATCTTCATCATTATTCAATTTTTGGAAAGCAAATCGCAGCACTCAGCAATGAAAAACACATCAGAATTCCTGATAGATGTATCTTCTGATCAAGTTCGACCTAAGTGTTTAATGATTTTTTTCTCTAAAGAGGGAAGCAGCTATAGCTACAGAAAGTTACTCCACTACATGTGGTCAAAAAATTTCTTAGATTTCACTGTTCTAGAAGTTTCCGGAAAACCGGAAATAGAATTGTACTACACAAGATGTAGAAACACTGGTACTCTATATTTCTTCAATCCGTTTACTGATAGCTCAGAAATGCAAAGATACACTTGGAAATAAGTTCATTATTTCCGAATAATCTACAGGATTTGAATAGGTATCAAATGAAGGTCAGATCTTTTCACTTCCCACCAGGTGTTTACCTGAAGCGGAATTCATCAGGATATCCTACTAACATTAGTGGACCAGATGCTCTAGTTGCAAAGACCATTGCACAGAAGATGAAATTCAGATTGTCAGAAGCTCCATCAAGAGAAGAATGGTTTGGTTGCTGGGATTGCGATGACAAAAGCAAGTCTACTGGACATTCTGGTAACTGCAGAGGATCAACTATAGCTGGTACATACAATGGATTATTGCCAATTTGTGCTTTGGTACCAATCATGAATGCCGAGACTATATCTTGGTCATACTCAATTAAATGAATTTACTTGTTCTTATTGGTTTTAATAATCTGTATCACCACTAATTTGCTGAAATTCGAAAAGTACACATGGCCATGGATGGAGGTACTGCGAATGATGTTAGGATTCACAGTTCCCCAAGAACCGAAAAAGTTTTCGGAAAGAATTGTTTTTATCGCGATCCTTATTGCATGTACATTATTCTCTTCGAGTATCAGAGAATCAACAGCGGTAATGAAAATCGAAGAAAATAGGGATACAAAAGGGAATCCTCGCATGAAGATCATCAATGAATACTTATCAGTTGCTGTTAAAGTTGTACATTTTGAACCAAATTCGCCGTTCGTTGTATCTATGGATAAATTGATATCAAAATTGGTAGAATCTGGCCTCTATGATTGTTGGAAGAAGCAGTTTTTACCTCCTCACAGGACAACAAGTAATTTTGAAAATGAGTTCGAATCAGTTAGTATGCTTCCTCCATTGATTTTTTTTCTCGCTTCTGGATCTGTACTTTCAATTGTAGTTTTAATCTTTGAATTACTCGCGAAATACATCGAGAATCGTATCTATGGATGTATATGGTTTTGCACACGAGAATGTGTGTAGGTTCGTAGCTCAAATAACTTCTTTACGCGAGGAAGAAGGAATTTTAGCAAAGATGTAGGACTGTTTGAATGAAAAGAATGAATGCTTTCAATAATAATTGCTCATAAAATTATTCACCACTATAAAATTTTTTTTCTTTAACATCATTTTTCTTACAGATAGAAAAAAAATTGTTCTCGGATGAGTTTCAGTTTTATTCAGACTGAACACTTGGTTCGGATTTTTCTCGGATTCACCCGTGCTATGACATTTTTGAACTCCATTAAAAATCCCTTACAATATTTCCAAATATTTTTAGTAATTAAAAATCCTGAAAGTATTATGATTTTTTTTCGGAATTCTTTAAAAACTTTTCAATGTCACTTGAAATCTCTCGAAATCGCTTCAAACTTCCTATAAAACGACTTCAAATCTCTAAAAATCCTTTAGAAAATCTTGATTTCTTTAAAATCTTGTAAAATCTCTTGAAATATCTAATATCTAATATCTAAATAACTCTTCTAATTCCCTAAAATTATATAAAATCCTGTGAAAAAATTAATAAAATGTGTAAATTAATTTAAAATTTTGGAACTCCCCTGAATGTTTTAAACATTCTTTAAAATGACTTGAAATCCATTTATATCGCTTGAAATTTTTCTGAAAAAATAAATAAATAAACCTAAAAATAAATACCTAAATAAATAAACCGGAGGTTTATTTATTTAGGTATTTTAAATTCAGGTATTAAAATTAAAATCAGGTATTAAATTTAGGTATTTTTACTTTCTGTCCTACTTTACTTTCTGTACTACTTTACTTTCTGTCCTACTTTACTTTCTGTACTACTTTACTTTCTGTACTATTTTACTTTCTGTACTTTCGTTCCTGCACTGTAAATGGCTCCCTTTGAGACGCTTAACAGACACCGAAAATCGATGTTTCGTTACATGCCATGAAAAGTCCTTTACGATATCTTATAATTTTTAAATATTTTGAAAGTTCTAGAAAATCCACACATTCTTTGGAAATTCTTTTAAATTCCCTAGAAACACTTAAAATTTCTTGAAATTTGCTTAAATTTCTTAAAATCACTTGAAATATTTTTTAAATCCTTCAAAATTGAATTCAAAAATCTTTAATATCATTTTAAATCCCTTCAAATATTTAAAAAAAAATTTTTAATACTCTAAAATCTTGAAACTTCTGAGATTTATTTTGAAATAAAAAAAAAATTTATTAAATCACTTATTGTTTCTAGATAGAGTTAATACCTCTTTTTTACAATAGAACTTTTTTTTAGAAAATTAAATAGTTGAATAATCAAATATTGTGAATAATAAATCCGTAGAATAGTTTTTGGAATATTCACGAATTCCTTGTGTGGGCATTGTCAGTTAACCTGATTAGGGCCACATAGGGAAAACTGACCAGGACTCTGTCAGAACCCCATAAAAATTTCTGCACGGGCATTCAGATAGAGAAAAATGTAATTTTTAAATAATTTCGAAAGAGATACTGAAACTCGAATTCAATGAAGACATATTATAACTTAAAATAAATTGATCAACTTGTGCAAAGTATACTTTTTCTTGCATCAGAAAGTGTTGATTGCTTATCTATAAAAAAATATTTGTAAATATTAGTTTGGTAAATAATTCATATTTGTGCATCGCAGATTATTAGTCATATTCTATAATATAATATGCACTGTTGCGCAGTTACTGACAGGAAAATGTATATAATGATTAATTTCCTACAATTTGAAGTGTCAGAAAAAATAAGTAAAGAATAGTTTGAGACACAAAAAGTAAAATTTAATTCTCTGTAATAATTTCCCTTTGACACAATATCTTCGATCCAGTTTGGTGCAGTTTCCTTTTCATATCAGTTTGAATCTAACATTCATACAAAGCCTTCATTAAGTCACATTTCATTTGTCAATAATTACAGTCTGCTCTGGTCGAAAGTTCAAAATTGATGTTTTCTCAAACTGTATAAATTCTTAAGTTACTCAAAAAATATCATAAAGTATGCAAATATAATAATTATCTTGAGAAATGACTTCAGTTGAGGAAAATGCACAATCAGAGAATAATTTTATTTATAACAACATGCTTGCTTGTGCCCTTCTCCAAATATTTCCAAAAAAAGGTTAGAATAAAAAAAATATGTTCAGCTTATCATTTTACTTTCGTTTTGATTTATTTTTTATAGATAGGATTCAGATGCATAAATGGCTGGAAAAATTGCAGAACGTGTCTGGGGGTAAAGAAGAATTGGATATTCGAGACAAATATATGTGGCTACTTCTTTTAATGATGCAAAATGGACATTTTGTAGAACCTTTTGATAACTTTCCACCAGAAACTGATTTAATACCAATCTCAGAAATAATTGTAAGCAATCTTTTAGATAATTCATTTAAGGCTTCTTGGATCGAAATTTTAATTTCAAAATTTTAACTGTCTAGCTTCTTTAAATCTTCTGCAATATTCTACAATTTTTACATATTTTATGTACATTTCATTTTTATCATTTATTTTTATTGCCAGTCATCACAAGTTGTGAAAGAAATTTCAGCCAAGAAGAATCAAAATTTTTCGTGGATAGACGAAGTAATATTGCAGACGAATACAATTGATGAAAGTAGAACTCCAATTACTGGTGTAGCGCCATCTCGATTCTTAGATCAACAACCTACGCCGACAAATGGCGTTGTAGCATATTTTTCCGTGTTTAGTAAAAAATCTTGATTTCCCATGGGAATCAATCTGATGTCAAAATCAAAAACCGAGACAATTCGAACTAACTTTTCAATTTAAATCATTCAAAATGAATTCGAGATTAATGCAAACAAACTTTTCAATGTTTTTATAAACATGTCTTTTTACACACGAAGTATTGCTGTTTACTTAGACTTCTTTACTTTAAACTAATTTGACAATCTTTTGTCAATCAAGAGATTCAAATTTTACCTCTTGGGTTTATTGCTATTGTAGTCAACAAAGATGATTATCAGAGATCCGGTTTTCGACATCTATTTTCTGATTGTGTACAAAAATGAGACTAATGGCGAAGAGAATAACTTAAAATTTCCATTGTCGATTTGTCCTTCGAAGCATTTCTAAGAATCTGGAATTCTGGTATCTGATAATGATTGAGAGTAGCTAATAATTGTCTTGTGCACTTTTAAGATTTTACGAATGATACACTGCATTATATGATTTCATATTATGTAAACATTAAATTATTAAAAAATAATATCTTAAGGGTGTTGGACTCAAGTTATAAAATCAAAATGTCTAATTTGACATACCCTAAAACTGTAATCCTTTCATTTTATATAAAAATGATTAAAATTAAATATTTACATCTATAATTACCAATTAAATACTGGAATAATCATATCTAAGAACTAATAGCTGTCAAGTTGTATTCACTCTTGTGCATACTCAATGAGAATTTTTCTTCTTGGAAGCAAATATGATTTGCTCCCTCATAGAGGAAGCATTAATTAATTAGTCAAATGTATTAATATTATTATAGGTCACCTAATACGTGTCAACACATAACAAATTTTATTTTCCTCACAACAGCTTTAAAGTTTCTTTATTTCAGAAATTATAGTAGAAAAATTAATTTTTGGAAAGTACAATTAAAAGTCGCAGTTCTTTACAATTTCATAAGCTATGAATTCGAATCTGGGTCCAAATTAAAAATTGTATTTCTCGTTTTTTACTAAACTTCAAAAATCTTAAAAAACCATGAACCATTCAGCGTCGAAAAGTACATAAAAATAAGCCTGTCCCATCAAAAGTTTAGATAACTTTTTTTTATGGGCCTGTGTTACCCTTGAAATATGCTCAGAAAAACCTTGTTTTAAAAACTTAATTTTCTCATCACTGCAAAGCGATTTTTCTTACATTTAAAATTTTTATATTTTGTTGAATAAGAACATCGAAGTACAATTTCATAGTTTTCATTAAGGATTAAGGATTAAGGAAGTGTCATATTCCTAAAGCAGTTTATTTATCAACTTTCGTTTTCATAATTGTACAGTTTACAAGAAAACATGGCTATGAGTTCTTTGAAACATATAAGGAAGAGATTTTTATCCTCATTTATAAAAAAATGATGAAAATATTATTTAAACTATAAATTAATGGAATAATAATATAAATTTATAGCGAATTTAACGGTATATCATATATTTACCATTCTCTTACTCTCTAATTCCATCTTTTTTGTCAGTTTTCTGACCTTCAGAGTTTTCTTTCCGCTGCGTGCACCGGATTTGAGATTTGTCTCATGGAAATTCTAATGCAAACTAATTGATACTGTATACATAAAAGTAGAACAATGCCCGCTTTGATGCGAAATAGTGAAATGTAATGTAATGTGAGATACTGTAAATCCACAATTTTAATCGTTAATTATACCTAGAACTTTTATAATTCTTATTTACATGGAAAAGAAATAAAATATTGAGATAAAAATATTGGACATTTTAAAATAAAATTCCTCAATTGAAGAGAATAATAAATACAGTATCAAGATAAGTGGACATCTCGAATAAGCTGCTCTTATTATATATGACGTGCGAAAATCGTCACGAATTCTCTGAAAATACCTTAAAAAGCACGTATTACAATATCGTCCTATCATTTCATTCTTTATGAATTTAACTTAATTTCGCCAGTCCACTTCAATTAATAAAACTCTACTTTGAATGAAGAGATCAAATTCATATCAAAATTTTGTATAATGTCTTGAAATTACATGGAATTCTTCTAACAGCTGTGTAAACGAATGAAAGGCAGGTCATAGAAACAGTGTAGAATGTATTATTCTTATTACATTATATAAATGAACAATGAACTTTTTCTCGCACCTCCAACTGTTGTTTCAGTAATCTGTTTTTCTGCTCTCTCAATACATGATTTCTAATAATAATGCAAAACAAATAATTTACCGAGTTTGACATCCATTGATCATCAAACCGATGATTGGATCATTATCATCTGTCCCTTACGGGTAAAAATTTCTATGGAAAATTTTAACCCACAATTTTGTAAGTAATTTAATTTCGGCAAATAAAAAATACATGATAAATTCATCTATGTAGTAAACTTGCGCGTAAGTATATGTTTGATTGCTCTGTTAAATTTAAATTCTTCTTCTATAATTTAAGGCTTTTCTTAAAAATAGGAAACTACATTTTATTCACCTTCATCATTTTTAAAAGAGGAAGGAAAACAACAAAATATTTTTCAAGAGAGTTGAAAGAAGTGTCAAAACACGTTCCAGTTTATTGATCCTTCCGGAAGTTGTCTGTTATTTGTTCTTTTTATCAATTTCGCGTGAGATGTTTTGATTATGACCTGTCTCAGAAACAAAACTGAGAACGCAGAATCGCAGAATTAGAAGAATTCCATGATCATAAATATGTACGTGTGGCAAGGTCGTGACTCGAATCGAAAAGTGAAATTTACACTTCTTACGTATATATGTATATGTATTACATTATGGAGGAGCTAATTCAATATTTTCTATGATTAACCTAACAATGAAACATTTTATCTAACGCAATTTCATTCACCTTGTCTATTGAAAGATTTCCTACGACGATTTCGAATGTTTAAAAACAAAATATTTTGTTTATGAAGTTATAACTCATAAAAAAGAATTTTGTGCAAACAGTTTGCATAATTTGTTATTCTTTTTAAAATTACAATTTCGAAAGCTTTACAATTGATTTGCAATTTTTTAAAAAGATTTCAATGAATTTCAACATATTCCAAGCGATTTTAAGGAATTTAAAGGGATTTTAAGAGATTTCAAGAAATTCATAGATTTTAAGGTATTTAAGTAATTCTTTTTAAGATTTCAAGGCATTTAAATTACGATTACGGTTTCTTTATTTATCTGGCGAGATTATTCATGAGGAAGCCATAGAACAACGTAATCGCTGTCTTATAGGGATGTTTTGTTTATAAATTTTAGGAAGGCTATAGAATCTAGTATTTATTATTGTAAATTTTGAAAAGCTTGGTTGTCACGCAATTATTATAACCACCACTTAAGATCTCAATGATAAGAGTGTTGAGTTAGCTTTTTAGTCGACATGTAGTCTGGTTTTTTGATAAACAATGAAAATTAAAAAATTTCTTTATCTCATTTCATAAGCAAATTTCCATAGAACAGAAATTGATTGGATTGAATTAAGTTTCAGACGTCTCTCGTGTGACGATTATTTTATTTTGATATTCATTGGAATAAAAATATTAAAAAAAATTTTTTCCACAGTTTCCAAAGTCCAAAATTTTTATTTATATACTGGCAGAAATTTCCCCAGAATTGTCCGGAAATTTAAATTTAATCCTTTCAATTTCTTAAAATTTAAAGGAATTTTAAAGAGACTTTAAAGAATTACAAATCAAAATTTGTCTTTAGTCGAGACAGGAAAAAATGCAACGCCTCGAGAACTCGAGAAATAAATTCCGTGCGCTAGGTAACTGTAAATAAAAAAACGGGTTACTGAATTAGTTTTAGTTGGCATACAATGCTCAAATTAAAAAAAAAACAGTATTGAAAGTTAATTATGATTTGTTTAATCAACAGATTGTGATGTTATTAACATAATCGTTTATAAATATAAAAAGCATTTTTAATTTAAGTTGGTAGCAAAATGTTTGTTTTGTAATACTAATAAAGCCAAAATTTTAAAATAAAATCGTCTTTTATTCAACATTTAAAAATTTCTCGAGATTCTCGAGAAACTTGAGAAATCCTGGTCGAGAATTCTCGTACCTCGAGAAATGAAAAAGGTCGAGAAACCAGAAACCCTAATTGCACAAAATTTTAAGATGTTTTGAGGACTTTTTCTGGATTTCAAGGATTTTTCTTCAAATTGCGATTTCTAGAAATATTGAACGATTTCATGAGATTTATTGCCATTTTTAGAAATTTAAGAAACTTCAAGAAATTTGTAGGGACTTTAAAAGCTTTTAAGGGATTTTACGAGATTTCTTTATATTTAAAGAGATTTTAATGAACTGAATGGAATTTTGAAATATTTCAAACGATTTTAAGCAATTTAAAGAAGATTTTAAAAATTTCAAATAACTTTAAAATATTTTATGGGATTTCATTTGATTTCGTCTATATGTATTGGAATTAATTCCTTGAAATGAATTAGTTACTTAAAATTTGATTAAAACCCTTAAATTAAAATGTTTTGAAATCTTGCGAAAACTCTTGAATATTCTTAAATCATTTTAAACGTTTTGAAAATCCTTTGAAGTTGTTTAAAATTTTTTGAAATCCCATAAAATTCTTTGAAGTTCCTCAGAATTAAATGAAATTCCTTAAAATATCTTGGAATTCGTTTGTCACTTAAAATGTCTTAAAATCCCAGGCAATTCCGGGTAAATTTCTGCTAGTAAATCCTCCTATAAATCCTTCTATCTTAAAAAAGTGGTGTCACAAAATGGCTCGAAAATCTCGCATACATTGTTGTTGTAAACCTGATTGGCTTTTGAATGACTTGAAGTTGTTGGAAGAAAAAGGAAAAAAATGGCACGCGTGTTTGTTTGCCCTCGTCTCTTAAAATTTCAGGAAAACCTTCGAAACTCATTAAAATTCGTTAAAAATTTTTTAATTCCTAGGAACCTCTTGAAAATCATTAAAAATTTATAAAAACCTTCAAAATCATTAATCTCTTGAAATCCATGTTAAAATTCGTGAAAATGTCTAAAAATCCCATATATAGTTTCACAAAAATTTTCAAAATCATAAATTTTTTGAAATCCAGGTTAAAATTCATTAAAATCTCACTAAATTCCATGAAATCCTTCACAATTCTACAAAATTTTTTGAAAATTTGAAAAATCTTGAAATCTTTTAAAATTATTAGAAATCTCATAAAAATCCATAAAATCCACAAGAATTCCATATCTTTTAAAAATCGACTAATTTCTTGACAGATGCTTTTAAATTCTACCTTCTAAATTCTACTAATCTTTTAAACTATTAGAAATCTGATCAAATTTCATAAAATAACTGTTTTAAAAATCAGAAAAATCTCTTGAAATGGCTTCAAATTATTAGAAGTCTCATAAAATCCCATGAAATCCCTCGCAATTCTTACAAATGTTTTAAAATATCTTAAAATTCCTTAAAATTCTAGGATAACATGTAAAATTCCTTAAAACCCTATAAAACTCTTACAAATCTTTAGAAATCCCTTAAAATTTCACGAAAACCTTACAAATCGCTGAAATTCTTTGAAATTTTTTTAAAATCCAGAAACTCTTAAATTTCGTAAAAATCACTTAAAAATCGTCAAATTCCCTTAAAATTTCTAGAAATCTCTTGAAATTCCTTTCTAAAAAAATGGTTTCTTTCTAAAAATGTCTCAAAAATTTCTCAAAAAGAAAATAATCGCGCGTTTACCTGCTAGTAATATAAATAAAAATAACAAATATTTTTTGGATTTCTTTTATCATAAATATAGAATCTGAATAATAAATTAAATAAATATAAAAAATAAAAATTTCGTCAGACTAGACGTCTGAAATTTCAACCTAATCAGAAATTGAAAAAAATTGTATGCTCTCCTATACCTTTATTGTCTCTCTATTCCCCTTCGAAAAGTATCTCGTATTCCAAAATCTCTAAAAATTCCAATAATCACGACACGTGCCTCGATTTTAATTATTTCTGATTGGATGCAAAATGCAAACAATCTGTTGACTATATATACGTTATTATCATCTTGAAATGTGATGGTGCGTCATTGTCTTGGTGAACTGCCGTGTTGACAAAATATTTCCCTGCCGATGGCAGTTTCTCAAGAGTATGATTGACAATGAGCTTTACCGAAATTCGCAAATGAGCCATGAGCCAGTTAATCAGCAATCGGAATAATACCAGCTGTCGTTGATCGACGGCCGATCTGGTCGCGTCACGAGTACCAATGGAAAATGTTTCATTTCCTATATATATGTATCAAGGGAAATTTGTCAAAGGATGATTTTATCGCTGTAAATCAAGCCCCCCTATCGTGCAAGATATCATAAAGTAATTAGAAGTATATTTCCACCGTTGAACTCCCACGCGATTTTAATTGGTTGAGCGGCCCCTCTCTCATTTTCTGAAAAAATCAGCCTTGATTTGATATACATATAGGCTCGCAAGCCCCTCTAATAAATATACCGTTCTAACGGTGATTTTTCTCTCAATGAATAACGTCTCTCGTCCGTCAAAGTGGTGACAATTTTCGCTCAAGAATCTGCTTCTTCCCTTGTGACAATTGTGTGACAATTTTCCAAAGTCGTTGATTCAGAGAAAAGCGTTTGCTTTTTTCTTTTGAAGTGTGAATTTTACAAAGAGTGAAAGTAGAAAGTGAAGTGAAGTATATTTTAGGGATTAATTTAGAAATTTGGAAGTGGTGTCTTTTTTTTGGGAAGAAGTCTTATTGGTGACATGAGACTGAAGAAATTTAGTGAAAGTTCTTAAATATGCACGGGGCCTGGAAAAGTGTTTTAAAGCCGATGTTGATAATCAGAATTTGGTTGCGACGATTTGTTCAACAAGATCGTACGTATATGAGTCTCGTTTGTAAATATTTAGGACATTTAGGTATTTCAATTGTAATAAATTAATTTTAAAATTTCCTCAATTTGAAAGCCGCAATTTCATAGTATTTTATTCTTTTGTGCAATAATCACGAATATTGATAATAAAGGAATATTTTCGGCAGTCATATAAAGAAATTCTTTTGTTAATTATGACTCATGGAGAGTTTACTGTAATTTATTGTTGAGAAAGCTATACATATTTGCAAATATTTGTTCGGAAGCTGAATAATAACGACTCTATGTGTTTATTATAGAAATTTTGAAGACAATGTGTAACTTGATATTTCTTGATGTATAGTCTCAAATATGAGATTTTTATCAAGATATAATAGAATCTATTTTTAGAAAAATGAGTTGATTATTATTATTACAACTTATTTTCGGATTAACATTTAATATTCTTATACAGAAAAGGTAAAGCAAGTTGATCCCGTTGAAGGTCCTGCAGATTTCGAACGAGCTATCATAGAAACTGGTACGTTATAAAGACAATTAATTACTTGTAGCTAGCAATTGTATTGCATTTAAGATTAATAATATGCAAAAACAAAATTAAATTATTCAAATTTACTTATTTTTAACTTTTTTTTCCTTGCAATATTTTTGATATTTATAGTAGGATGCTGTGGAGCCAAGTTCTAATCTAAAAATTCGGTTTCTTCAATTTAGAATTAATCATTTTTTAACTAGAATTTATGCGTACAGAGCGAGAAAATATCTAATTCAAATATTTTTTAAGTAAAATGAAAATATTCAATTTTGACGTTAAATGAATTCTTCGTTTTATGCAACAATCATGGAAATTAAATATTTTTTCGCTCTATATGCAGTTTTATATTTGAAAAAAGATTAGCACTACAGAGCAAAAAAATATTTATCTATAATTTTCGTTAAGTAAAATGAAGAATAGAATTTTGAGCTTAACACTTTTGGGTCCAACGTATAGAATATATTAGTTATTAGATTCGAACACATCATGTTATTATTACTCTTAATTAATTAATTAATTAATTAATAATGTTTAGTTTCTGGATAAATATTAATATTATTCGCTTTGTTTCCAGGTTATGGAAAATTTAACTACTTGTTGCTCTTGGCTGTTTTGCCAGCAGGATGGGCCAGTGTTTATTCTTCGACAGCGATATCTTACGTATTGCCCTCCGCAGAATGTGATCTTAAACTCACCATGTTCGATAAGGGTTTACTCAATTCGATGTCATTTGCAGGTATGTAAAATAATAACAGAAACTCTGTTAAACTAATTAATTAACAAAATAAAGTAATTTAATTGTCATAAATTTTCAGGCATGATTTGTACCGCCTTCGTGTGGGGCTTCTTAGCTGACACTGTCGGTCGTAAGAAGATTATGTTTTACGGATATTTGTGTACATCAATGTTCAGCTTTGCAAGTTGTTTCTCGCAAGTTTCCTGGCTTTTAATACTCTTCAAATTTCTAGGAGGCGTTATGTAAGTGACACACAATTACAATTAAACATGCAGTTGCATAAGAGATAAGCAGATAATTAACTTGTGCTTGATACGGAAGATTTTTGAGTTTACCTTAGCTTAGAAGAAGACACATGCTTCCATAGCATTATCTATGAATGTTTCTTTGTCAAATATTTAGTGTTTCCGGATGGAAAATTGGAATGTTTATTGGGTTGAAGTTTCAGACGTTTAGGCTGACGAACATTATTATTTCATTTTTTTTTTTTTTTTTTCTTTTTTTGTATTTATTGGATTAAGATATCAAAACAAATTCCCAAAAGCATTTTATTTTTATTTATTTACTAATAGAAATTCAATCATCGTTGACCGAGTTTTTAAGAAATTTCAAGATATTTTAATGAACTTCAAAGGATTTTTAAAAGAATTCAAAACAGTTTAAGGATTTTCAAGAGTTTTCACAAGATTTCAAGGGATTTTGATATTTATTAAAAGGCCGTTCCAGAGATTTTTATAAATTTCTAAAGATTTCACAAGATTTTAGTGATAAGTGATTGTAAGGAATTTCAATGGATTTTAAAAGAAATCAAGAGAGTTTAAAGATTTAAAAAATATTTCAAAACAATTTAAATGATTTTAAAGAATTTTAAGGAATTTTAAGGAATTTATTCTAATGTAGAGTATCACTTAAAATTACTTGAAATTCTTTAAAAATTGTTTAATCTTCTGTAAATGTCTTGAAATATCTTCAAATCTCTTCAAATTCTTTAAAAGTCCTTAAAATAAATTCAATCTCGAAATCTTGTGAAATCTCTGAAAAAAATCCATTGATAACCCTTTTCAGCTCTTTTTAAAATCCCTTCAAATTCCTAAAATCAATCAAAATCTCTTAGCATCCCTTGAAATTCCTTAAAATTACTATAAATCTCCTGGAAACCTTTTATAATTTTTGAAATCTTATAGAATCTCTTAGAACTCCTTAAGATTATTTAAAATCTTTTGCAATTCTTTAAAGTTTCTTTAAAATTCCTCTAAATTCTGCAAAATTGCTAAACACAAATTTTGGGTTTTGGGTACAGTGGAAACTTTTTTTATTTTTATTATTCCAATAAATTAAAAAAAATCGTCAGACTAGACGTCTGAAACTTCAACCCAATGAGATTTTTATGATTTTATAAGTTTTTGTGGAATTTTAATGAAAGTTTTTTTTATAAAATGTAAAGAATTTAAATAAATGGAGTATCTTGAACTTTAAAATAAATAGTATAACTTTAAGTAATTTTATACCAATTAACTATATCGATTAAAATTGATTAATGATATTTAATTGCAGAATATCAGGTCCGTATGCAGCACTCATGTCGTACTTAGCAGAAATTCACAGCGAGAATCACAGATCTCGAGTATTTATGTGGTTGGGCGTTGTTTTCTCACTGGCCAATATTTCAATTCCTTGTGAGTATTATCTGAAACTTTATTTTTTATTATTAAAGGTGTTAGGTCAAATTCTAAATTCAAAATTCGATTTCTTCATTTTACTCAACGAAAATTATAGAGAAATATTTTTTCGCTCTGTAGCGTTAATCTTCTTTCAAATATAAGACTGCATATAGAGTCAAAAAAATTTAATTTCTATACTTTTCACATAAAACGAAGAATTCATTTAACGTCAAAATTGAATATTTTCATTTTACTTAAAAAATATTTGAATTAGATATTTTCTCGCTCTGTAAACATAATTCTAGTTAAAAATTGGTCAACACAATAAAGGGAAAAAATTCTAAATTTAATATTTGTTCAGTAAAATGAAGAAATCAAATTTTCAGATTAGAACTTGGCTCCAACACCCTTAATGTCAAACAAGTATTAAAAAAGCTGCGAAAAACATAATAGAGCCTAAGATCAATTATATTTTCCAGGAAAAAGTTTCAAATAGGGTTGTTTCACAATTTTAAATATAATAATTTTTGAATACATAATTTTAATCTAAATTCAATGTCAATTAAATAAAAAATAGTAAACAATATGAAAAAAATATTTTATGGGCGTTTTTAAAATTAGAATTTTATAAACTATAAGATCCATTCATTGGATAACTGATATCTAACTTTGGAAACCACTTGAACCAAAAATGAATATAAAAAAAATAATTTCAGATTTACAATATAATGAAAAATTGCAGGTTTAGCATGGATGATTATACCTGGAAAGTGGAGTTGGAATTTGTTTAACGGGTGGTTAGAGATAAATTCATGGCGGGTTTTCCTGGCAGTTTGTGCTATCCCAGAATTCGCAGCCTGTATTGCAATCTCCTTTTTTCCTGAAAGTCCGAGGTTTCTGCTTGCCAGAAAACGCCCAGAAGAAGCTCTCGAAGTTTTTAAGCAGATATATTCTATTAATACTGGTAATCACCCAGACACATATCCGGTAAGACTATTTTTATGAAGATAATATTACAGATATCTTTACTTCTCAAAAAATGGATGAATTAAAATTCAGGTTTGATTTCTTTAAATAGGTTAAATGTCTGGAGGAAGAGGAATATTTCAGTTCGTCGGGAGAAGATGGTCTTGTGGAAAGTTTGCGATGCAGTTGGAAACAAATCCAACCCTTATTTCAATCGCCAAATATTTTCAGACTTATACTTATCGCCTCTATTCAATTTGGGGCAACAGTAGGGTAAATTTTCATTTTCGGTCCATCACTTTTGAAATCTGGTGTACAGTCTTTAAAATTACCTAGAAATTTTTTGTTTTTTCTTAAGGGTGTTTGAAAATTATAAATAAATATTTTTTCGCTCTGTAGCGCTAATCTTTTTTCAAATATAAGACTGCATCCAGAGCGAATAATTATTTAATTTCGATACTTCTTGCATAAATCGAGGAATTCAAAATCTGACTTCAAAACTCATTAAAGTCAATATTTTCAGTTTACTTAAAAAATATTTGAATTAGATATTTTCTCACTCTGCACGCATAATTCTAGTTAAAAATTTATTAATTCTACAGAGGGAAAAGATTCTAAATTTAATATTTGTTGAGTAAAATGAAGAAATCGAATTTTTAGATTGGAACTTGGCTCCAACACCCTTAAAATCTCTTTAAATCTTTCGAATTATTTGAAATCTTTCAAGTCTTATTAAAACCTCGTGTACACTCAAAATTCAAATGATCAATCTCTCGGTTTAATTAATTTATTCTTTTTTTGTTATAATCTTTAATACATATTTTTGTAAAAATTATACATTTTAATTATTTTTATTATATAGACTTAATTCATCCTTTTAGCTCCAATTCCCTGAGACTGTGGATGCCACAATTATTTTCGATGATAGAGACTTATACAGCAGCACATCCAAATCCAGTTTCAGGTCGAGCCCCGACACTTTGCGAGATGCTAGATAGTTCAAATTACTTTAATTTTTCTAGAAATAATAGCACCACAAATAGTGTTCCTGAATGTACAGAGGTATGATATTTTCATTCAATATACTATCTTTTATATGAATATGGATAATTAATTCCATTTTGACTACACTATTATTTAAGGGCGTGTGGTAAGTACCATAATATATTTACTATTCAGAGCGTAAAGTTGCGGAAACTAAAATGCTCTTATGGTAAAGTACCACATGCCCTTAAGGACGTTAGATCAAAATTGTAAACTCATTATTACTTCCTCATTTTACTCAACAAATATTAGAATTAACTATATTTTTTCTCTATAGCGCTACTCTTTTATGAAAACAAAGTTTTTAATATTTGTTGAGTATAATGAGGAAATCGAATTTTGAGGATAGAATTTTGATTCTATATCCTTAAGAGATTTTTAGGAAATTTAACGGATTTTATGTCTGTTTCAGAATATTGTGAATGCAACAGTTTATATCAATTCTATAGTAATTGCTCTGACGGGAGTCATAGGATATTCTTTAGCAACTAGCCTAATCACTTTAGTCGGAAAAAGAAAATTAATGAGTGAGTTGTCTATATATAGTATATACTTATAGCTACCCCTGTTGAAAGTAAAAAGATAAAAAGTCTATTTGAATCTTTTTCAATCATCAGGATTGAAATATTTATATCTTTCTGTATCCTTCGTCGATTTTCACCAATAATTTATATCCTCCATCTATGAAGGTCAATCTTTTCTTATTCTCCGTCTATCCACACCAATATTTTCATATCCCTTTCGCAATCTATTGCAGCGTCTATTCTTCTCAATCCCTAATTCCTTAACCATACGTCTTTCTCTGGTCTAATCATTTGAATCCTTACTTATCTCTTTTACACGTTTATCCTTTTCAATCTCTACTAATCTATCCATATATATATATATCCTTATAATAATTTCAATCCTATTCTATATCTCTTGAAGTATATTACCAAGTCTATCCATTTCAATCTTTATCATTCCTATCCATATCTATCCTTGTAAAGTCTTTTGAATCCTTCTCTATCTCTCTTGAAATGTATTGCCAAAAGTCTATCCCTTTCAATCACTACATTTCTATCCATATCTATCCTTAATCTAATCATCTCAATCCTTTTTTATTTTATTCTCTATCTCTCTTGAAGTATACTGCCAAGTCTATCCATTTCAATCTTTATCTTTCTATCTATATCTATCTTTGCTGAATCACTTTAATACTTTTTATCTCTCTCGAAGTATACTGTCAAAATCCCATCCTTTTTAATCCTTATTCTTCTATCCATACCAATCTTTGTACAATCATTTAAATCTTTTATACCATATATATTTTTCTCTTTCTATCTGCCTAATAATTTCAATGTTGTTGTGCCTCTTTTCGCAATTTGATTTCTTTTAAAATTTATAAAAATCATGAGAGTTATATACATTTTAATTACGATTATAAGTAATATTTATAAGATAGAGAAGAGCGGATCTTATAAAAAGATTAAAGATTAAATTAAGAGTAGAACCAAATTACTGCAAAAAAATAAAATAATAAAAAGATGTACTAAACAAGGAATATGATAATTTAGAAACAAAAGGGATCTGTTAGAGATCCCTTTTCTATTTAGAAAGTTCTTTCCTTTTCTATATTTTTACTTATTCCAACAGTTTCTATTTGAGTTATTTTCCAATCGCAGAAAAACTTGAGTTTCTGAAGTCTTAAAAGGATCTACAAGTTCCCTCTTGGCCATTTTTCAATAGGATAGTTTTCGTTTTAATAGTGATTTTTAACTTTCTTTCTAATTATTTGTGATTGAATAAATAATTTGATAAAAAATAATATGACAATATCTTTGTTTCTTAACGCATTAACATTCAATAATTTTTTTTAGTCTTCTGCTTCGTGGCTGGTGGATCTTGTTGCGGAATTTTATACTGGGCGGAAGATTCTAATGGAATTTTAGGAATATCTTCTGTTTTTGTCGCATTATCCAGTATAGGAGGGGCAACTGTAACTATAATCATCGTTGACAATTTTCCAACTTATCTAAGGTATTATTAATAATAACTAGTAAATTTAATCTTTCTACTAAATATTTTCTTTAAAATGCTTTTTATATAACATAATATAACATAATATTACTTTAACTCCCTAGAGAGTAAAAGGTAGAAAGTTGTTTAGAGTTAATTTGTATTCTGTAGGAAATAAATAGTTGAACTTTAGTTCCACTTCGTCGATATGAAGAGCGATTGTAATCATGTATATATTATAAAAAAATATTGTGTATGCCATGAGGGAGAGGAACTCTTTCGAATCGTTTCGAAATATTTATACAATGTTAACCGATATGATTTTTTTAGGACAATGGCAGTTAGTGTGACAATGACGATGGGTCGCGTTGGAGCAGTTGTGGGAAATTTATTATTTCCCATTCTATTTGGCTTGGGATGTTTAGGTCCTTTCATCATGATTGGGGCTGCTTGTTTTGGTAATAATATTCTATCCCCTATGTTGTATTTATCATTTTATTATTTATTTATTATTATTATTATTATTATTATTATTATTGTTATTATTATTATTATTATTATTATTATTATATATAGGTAATATATATTATAAAAGTATTTTCATTATCACAGTGACAATGTTCTTATGTAAATATTTTTTTTCTTGCAGCATGTGCCGTTCTGACGTTACTTTTACCCAGAAAAAAGAAACCTCCAATGGAACCGTGAGCTTTCAAGTTCATTTCAGTGTGTCTGATTATGAACTGTGAAAAGACATTAGTAACATGTATATATGCAAATATATAAACGCATGCTGCTGCATCGAAAAGTGATACATAGTTAAATATATTTAACTATCACAGTCATTATGTTACAATTCTATGTAACTATTGTAAATAATTGTTTTGTTATGTCCAATTGAAAGAATTCACTCTTGTATATATAACACAAAAAACTCAAGCGTCAATATATATATATATGTATATATATAGATAATATTATATTATATATATATATATATTTATATAATAGAAGAGTTGACTGAAAAATCCCGAAAAGAAAATTACCGTCACCGAATAAATAAATAATTAATATTGTCGGTGATTTTATAATATTGGCAATTTTCTATCGTGAATTTTCATTTATGGCAATATTATAAACTATTGGAAATTTTTTATATTGGTCGAATTTTCCAAGGTGAGAAATTTGTAATTGTAAATTGTAAATATGAGTTTGTATTAATTTAATCTTTAAGTTTAGCCCTAAATATTTGTATAGACTTATATTATAGACTGCTTCTTCGGAACTTTAAGCTGTGTTTGTAAGTATTGTAGGCAGCTATAATAACTCTCAAGAATTCATTTTTCTTATGGTATTATTTTTAAAATGATAAGAGTGCATAAGTTATGTGGAAGATATTATGTATTAAAAAATTCACTACGTTAGATTACGATTTAAGAATGAAAAGAAAACTAATGTAAATTATGTCACATATGTAACAATAATGAATTATGTAATTTATTGTAGATTTATGAGTATTATTACTTCTATAGTGAAATAAAATATTTTTATATCTTCAGAATGCGGTATCCATTGATTTTTCAACACCAATAAAATTCCGATATTTTCGCAAATTCCCTACTTTTATTACTTTTGAATCTCGTCAATATGTTAATAAACATTTTTAGAAACTTTATTTTGGAAATATTTAAGATTTTTGGTTTTTGGGAAGAGAAATCTTTAAAAAATTAATGATTTATAATAATTAGAAATTTCGAAATTTGTTTAGTTTCATTACCATTCACATTCGTTAAATTTAAATTTCATTTAAAAATATTTTCGGTAATAATATTATTATACAAACAAAAATTTGAAGAATTTCGATTCAGTAAAAACAAATTTATAGATTGCTTTATTATCAACTGTAACGAGTTCAAAAGCTTCAAAGTACGGATGGCGCCACTTCCCGGATACTCCATCGTTTTAAATATGCCGCCAATACTGCCAAAACAGTGCAGCCAAAAGCCATGAAATAATATTCCCTAGTGAATGTAGCAAAATATACAAAAACAGAAATTAACAATGTTTCTGAATTAACACACAATTTATAAAAATAAATTCAAATTCTTCAAAACATTCAAATTTTTAACTTCTCTGCATTAAAAACATTTTTTGTGTTTTTCATTTTAGAATTTAAACATTGAAATTTGAATTACAGTAATATATATTTATTTGTATACTGAACAAGAAGTTTTTCTGAGAATTTTCTAATAAACATTTCCTGTAATGTTTTCGATTGACAATAATCATAATTATTTAAATAAACATTTTAAAGGTATTAAAAAAGTAAATATGTACTACATGTAAATGTTTATCTTGATTTTAAATAAGAAATCTTGTCGCTGAAGGATTTTTCAATTTTCGAGAGAAATTTCATTAGGTTGGCAAGTCTGGAAAAGAGCGGAGAACTAGGGACTAATTTACAGTGAAAGACTGACACACTGACAGTTCGATTCGAGCGAGTGGTGTCAAAGTCGCAGCTGTTGTGTTGATAAAAAGACGCGATGTGACGTGAATTCCGGGTAATTTGGGTCATTCCTTCTGTAGTTTTGTAGTTTACTAGTGAACATTTGAATTTTGAAAAATGGGAGAAATTTTTCAAAATGGAAACCTCGAGAAAACAGTAAACGACAATACAATTGCCATGGAGCTTAGAAAACAGGTGTGTATTCACTATTCAGATATAAAATGTACGGTTGGTTGTATGTTTGTTTCATGCTTGAAGCATTGAATCGAAATCGATAAAATACACCCTATCCTAGATGTAGAAGAACATTTTATAAAGAATATTCTAACAATGTTCTTTACTTAACAATTCTGTCATTTACATATCCAAAAAACGATGTCGATAATATGCGAGTTACTTTATGTGCTTTGTTATCTATGTCAACTAATTATATATTTAAATCTCCTTAAACACATGTGTTGGTAGATAAGAGATGGTCAAAGATTATGATGATATTTTACGAGATTTCAGTGAATTGTTAGGAATTTTAAGAGATTTCATGACATTTCATGGGATTTTTAATAATTTTAAGGGGTTTTACTATATTTTATGGGAAATTTAGTAATTTTAAGGACTTTTAAGGAATTCAAGGGATTTTACAAAACTATAGTGGATTTTCAAAAATTTTAAGAGATTTAATCAGATTTCATGGGTCTTTGAGTATAATTGTAAGGACATGTAGGACTTACCCGAACTCTACCTTACCGACAGTTTTTTTTTCTCCAAGCTTTTACATATTTTGAACTATAAAATTGAAAATTTCTAAAATTAAAGAAAATATGCTAAGGTATGTTTATCTGGTCTTAAATTTTTGTAAAAATAAAAACAAAATATTTTCAAAAAAAATGTTTTTTTTTATAAATGTCAATATTTAGGACCAGATAAACGTACCTTAATACTTTAGTTTCAATTTTAAACATTTTCAATTTGATATATCAATAAATGTAGAAGAATCGTTGTAGAGAAAAAATATCGGTTAAGTAGGGATCGGGTAAGTCTTACATGGCCTTAAGGAATATCAAGTGAAATTACGAAAATGAAGGGAATTTCACGAAATTTTGAAGGATAATAAAGGCATTTTGAGGAATTTTAAGAAACTTATGGAGATTCCTGAAATTAGATAAAGAACTATAAAATTTTATATTTCAAGAAATAAAAATTCTAAATTATTTTTTCTACTATCAAATGGTGAGAAAAAACGAGAAATAATAAAAAATAATGTATATATTTTTATGTTGATGAATATATTTCAAAAGAATTGTCACTATGTATAATAAATACAGAATTATATTTGTAAGAATTGTATTTGTAAGGCATTTATTAAAATATATGTAATGTAATGAATCTTTTTAATGTGAATTGTCTTTATAGGATTCGTTGCTCGACCACATGGAAATTTCAATTGTGGAGGCGGAGAAAAGAGCAAATGGACCATTAAATTTAAAAGAATTTTATACTGTTTACCTCGTTGAGACAAAGTAAGTAAAATTAAATGCTGTAATTTTTTATGTATTAGGGTAACTGATAAAGAAACAATTATTTTATTTAATTTTATTTGAATAATATCTTACAGTTAAGTTATGATTTATTAACAATCCGTAACAATTTCCTAATATTCATTTTTAACTTTGAATCTAAAATTATTATTTGGTTGCAGTTACAGTTGCAGACGTGTAGTCTGATGATTTTTTTTTTAAATTTGTTTGAATGAAAATATCAACAATAATAATTTTCCAAAGTTTCTAAAAACTGACATTTGTATTTATTTAATAAGAGTTTATCCGGCGTTGTTCAGAATTTTAGGAGATTTCATATAATTTGAAAAATTGTAAAAGCTTTTTACGAGATTTATTGTGATTTTGCAAAATTTCAAGGGATATAAAGACTAAAGGATTTAAAAAATTATCCATAGATACTATAAGAGATTTTAATTGATTTTTGGTATTCAAAGGGATTTTTAAAAGAGTTAAAAATAGTTATGTCAAACGGATTTTTCACAGATTGTTAAAAGGTGTCTTTTTCTCGAATTTTAAGAGATTTTTGAAAGATATTTTGAAACTGTTTTCGAACTTTTTAAATTAAGTTTTCTTTAAAATTTGTAATCTTATATTTTAACCTTTATAACAAAATTTTAAATAATTAGAAAATTTTGATTAAATATTTTGAAAATACCTAAATATGAAATATTTTATTCTTTTTAAATTCTTAAGATATTGTAAAAATCTTGTAGAATCCCTACTAAATCCTTAAAATCATTTAAAATATCTTTAAATCGTTAAAAATATTTTGAAATGCCGTGCAATTCATTAAGGTTACTTGAAACTTGAAATCTACTCAAATTCTTTGTACTTCCTTAAAAATTCCCTATAAACTCTTGAAATCTCTTTAAAACTAGTGAAATCGATAAAAATGTCTGAAAAATCCTATTGATAACTTTTATGAACTGTTTAAAAAATTCATAAAAGTCTCTGAAATTAAATAAAATCTATTAGAATTCTTTAACAATTTTTTAAATCCTTCAGTCTTTATTATCCCGTGCAACGCCAGGTAAATATCTGCTAGTAAATAAAAATAAAATAGTTTTGAGAACTTCTTTTTAATATTCATAACCAAGTAAATGATAAAAAAATAAAATAAAAAAAATTCGTCAGACTAAACTAAAAACTAAACTTCAACCTAATCATTCTATTATCATTTTCAGTTCAACTTTGTACCATTTATAGTATTTTCGTTACGAAATTGAGGCCCTGATGTTATTTAAATATGTTCAATGTTAATTTTGTTTATTTTTTAATTTAGAGTCACGGACCCGATGTTCAAACACGCTTTGAAGGAAATAAGTTCTTTATGGCGACGTTATACGGAATTTGAATTACTCCGTGCATATTTAGAAATTTCCTACCCCTATGTTGTACTGCCACCTTTACCTGAAAAGAGAGTACTTTATGCGTGGCAAAAAGTGACTACTGATACGTTTGATCCTGATTTTGTTGATCGTCGTCGAGCTGGTCTCGAGGTAATATAGATAAACAGTTTTTCAATTATTTTACTTTTATTAAAAATCATGTCACGGCTTATTTAACATTTATCTTAAAAATTTTAATCTTTGAATACAGAATTTCCTTCTGAGGGTAGCCTCTCATCCAATATTATCGTTCGATAAACATTTTATAAGTTTCCTGCAGCAGATAGAAGGTTGGAGAGAAAGCGTAAAAGAAACAGGTTTGTAAAAAATAGTTTCGTATGAATTTTGTATATTTTAATGCAGTCGTTATACTCTAGAAGTTATGATTTGTTGACAGGGTATTTGCAAATGGCGGAGACCAAATTAAAAGCGCTGAGTGTGGCTGTAAGACTTAGAAAACCGGACAAGCGGTTTGAAACTATAAAAAATTATGGAATTGAATTACAGGTAATTTATAAATTGAGTTTTCTTTATAAATTAAAATAATAATTGATAATGCTTATTATTAGTAAAAAAATATTTATTTTCAGAATAATCTCTGCAATTTGCTGAGAGTGAGAGCAAGATTAGCAGAAAAACAGTATAGTTTGTACAAATTGCATGCCAATTATGGTAGAGTTTTCAGCGAATGGAGTGCCATAGAAAAAGAAATGGGTGATGGTTTACAGGTAGATATAAAAATAGCAAAATGGGAAAAGTACAGTTTTCTCGAAAATTTAGCCATTTAGAGAAAATTTGTAAGGACCAGAGATGTACATTGTACATATAGTCCAGGCAGCACGTCATAAAAAAGCATTATTTTCCGTAATAATTCCCAGACGCAATTTTTTTTTTTTTGAAATAGCTTCTGGATGGGGTCCTGAATGATCTTTAAAAATGTGTGCCGTGGATCGATTGCCAAAGAGTGTTTTTTTCTTACAAAGAGTTTTCAAAAATCAAGTTTGCGTGGACGGACCATTTCCATTGCGTTGTACAAAAAAAAGTTCAAATTAAAAAAGATAATGTGCAAAATTCTAAGAAAAACAAAAAAAAGAAACGAACCTTCTATCTGTAATAGGTTTCGAGTTACAGTCATCTCAAAAAACCACTTTTTTCTGAATTTCGTCGAAAAATCATTACTTTTTGCAACATTGTCTGTACCAACGAACCTGAATGACTTTATGAAAAAGTTTTCTACAGATGAATGAAATTTCATGTACTTATCTTTGATTTGCCGCAAAGGGCATAGTCCTAACCCTAATAGGTCAAAAGTTATGACCTCTCAAATTGGGCCACTTTTGACCCATTTTTCCGGGTAATTTCCCTCTGCGCAGTTTTCTTGTAACAGGGTGTTCTATGGGAAAATTATGATAGTGATGCCAAAGAGTGAAATAACGCAAACAAAATTATGCGTCTATTAAAAAAAAGGATCTCCTGGTGCCAGTAGTACGTGATTTATGATCTCTCAAAACCTCCCATTTTTTTTGCATTTTTTCACTAAAATTTGAAAAATTGGGACTTTCAAATATACCTGGTTTCTTTTTGATCTGCGGGTGAAACGCAGAAAAACTAAAATAGACTCAATTCTGCGTAAAATGAAAAAAGAGGATATCTTAGCTCTAATAGGTCACGAGTTATGACCTTGGAAAGTGGACCTTTCTTACATATAATCATCTGAGTGCACCATGCGGGGCAATGTTTTAATGCGAATTAAGTATCTAGCTCTAAATGTAAGTAAAATATACATAATTTTTTATTAATAAACAATGAGTTTTTTTTAAATTATATGAACATCTTTTTTTAATAATTTGTTTAAAATTTTTCAGTAATTTTACGGTTAGAATGTTATTATAGTATATTTTGTTAATAATAAAATTTTCATTGTTTACAAAAAAAAATTTTATTCTGAAAAATTAATTTTATTAGGTGCTTATTTTTAATTATTTTTAATTTTATAGACGCAAGGTTATTTTTTTCATTCTCCAAAATAACCAAAAGAGATTTAATATGATCTTAAAATAAATTTAGGAATAATAGATATCCAGCCATACTCAACAAGTAGAGGAGTCGAGGTAAGGGGATCATAAAACATCAATGAGAATGAGTTATCTTAGAAATCAAAAAAATTATTTAAAAAAGATGTTTATGTAATTAAAAAAAACACCCTGTTACAAAAAAACTGCGCAGAGGGAAATTGCCCGGAAAAATGGGTCAAAAGTGGCCCAATTTGAGAGGTCATAACTTTTGACCTATTAGGGTTAGGACTTTGCCCTTTGCGGCAAATCAAAGATAAGTACATGAAATTTCATTCATCTGTAGAAAACTTTTTCATAAAGTCATTCAGGTTCGTTGGTACAGACAATGTTGTAAAAAGTAATGATTTTTCGACGAAATTCAGAAAAAAGTGGTTTTTTGAGATGACTGTAACTCGAAACCTATTACAGATAGAAGGTTCGCTTCTTTTTTTGTTTTTCTTAGAATTTTGCACATTATCTTTTTTAATTTGAACTTTTTTTTGTACAACGCAATGGAAATGGTCCGTACACGCAAACTTGATTTTTGAAAACTCTTTGTAAGAAAAAAACACCCTTTGGCAATCGATCCACGGCACACATTTTTAAAGGTCATTCAGGACCCCATCTAGAAGCTATTTACAAAAAAAAATTGCGTCTGGGAATTATTACGGAAAAAAAGTACCAGTTGCATGGACTAATAGTATAGTTTTTCCGTTGTGGTTCATGGAATTTTTTCTTAGAAATCGGGTCACTACCTGGATTCATTAGCTGCGACAATAGATTCGACCCTTGAAGAAGAAGAACTCATAGCGGATCAACTGAAAGAATGGCTTTTTGGAGCCTCAGCTTTACAAGCAGTTGTAAGGCGAAGGGAAGCTTTACAATTAGTCAAGGATGAGGCTCAAGATGTCCTCGCTGCCACTTATGACCAGAAAAATAAAGTTTTACAGGGTAGATCACAATTTCTTATTTTTACAAATTATTATCTTGTTGCTTTATTTCCTCTAAAAATAATTTTTGAGAATATTTTTCTAGGTTTGTTCTATCAAATAATTTATATTCAATTTTTTAATTTACAAAATTTGTAGGAAAAACAGGGCTCATTTCGCGCCTTTTCGGATCAGTCGATACCGAAGAAGTCAGGGAGTTGAAAATCGTTCAATTAGAACAAAGGATCGCCCAAAATGAAGAATCTGTCAAAGAGGCAGATGAAAATTTAATGTAAGCACACCCAAGGCTTATACACCCAAGGCAATATATAAATTTAAGAATCGGAAGAATACAAATGAACTTAAAAGAATAAAAAGTTTTAAGTATCTTTCAAGAGATTTCAAGCATTCAAAACATTTTAACAGATTTTAAGGGCATTGGACCCAAGTATTAAGCTCAAAATTCCATTCTCCATTTTACTCAACGAAAATTATAGATAAATATTTTTGTATAAAATAAAGAATTCAAAATATAACTTCAAAATTAAATATTTTCCATTTACTTAAAAAATATTTGAATTAGATATTTTCTCGCTCTGTACGGATTATTTTAGTTAAAATTTGATTAATTCTAAAAAGGGAAAAATTTCCAAATTTAATATTTGTTGAATAAAATGAAGAAAACGAATTTTTAGATTAGAACTTAAAATCTAAATGTATTTTATTTCTATAATAAAAAGAAAAATTCTTTTGCAGATTGTTTTCCAGTAAAGCGGTAGAAGACATTGAAAGATTTCAGCATCAAAAAGTGATTGATTTGAAAGAAACTTTGGCGGCTTACTGTGTTCTACAGTTCAAACTTGCCAGAAAGGTTAAAATGCTGATTAAATTTTGATAAAAGTGAACATTTTCCATAAAACTGAAAAATTGAAAAACTGTTTTAATGAAAAAATGATGATTCACAGGGTCTTCAGACTTGGCAGCATATCAAGGAATGTTTGGAGGGCATGCCATAAGGGGACAAGGGCATAATCGACTGAATTACAATAATGTTAGAAGTACAATCACATATTACAATACCCCCTAAAAACTAGATCACGTTCATTTTGTATCATGCATTCATGCACGTGATCGATCAACGTCGAATTAAGGTTTACAATTATTTTTATTATTCAATTTCAGAATAGACAATATATTGTAAATCAAATCATATTGAACACAATTTTCTGATAGCATTGTTCAGTATTTTTGTTCTATTTGCATAATTCTTTAATACTTTTTATGATCAGGTTAAACTCTAAGGAAAGATTTGAGAAATTGGTTCGCCGAAAATTCGGTGTTTAGGTCAGTCAAGAATAAATAATGACAATGTTTTTAGACTTGAAACCTGGGTACCAAGTTCTACTGCTGAGCCTAAATTTTTCGAATATCGAACAACAGTTAAAAATTATTCCTTTAATGAGACATTTTAGTTCACATTTAAACAATGTAGATATTTTTCATTGGAAATAAGTAAATTTTTCACTACACAATTATTAATATTGGACTACATATTTTGAAATCCGGATTACACGAAAAGTGTCGTATTACAAAACAATTTAGGCTCTGTTCCTCTGAAGTCGAAAACCTGGATACTCATGTTTAGACAAATTTAATTTTAAGATCGTGGCAATAATTAGGTAATTCTATTTAAATAAAGAAATCTAAGACACAGTTATACCTATTATCGCCGAATTTCGTGCTGCGTTTATATTACGAGGTATTGGGTACTATAATTATAATGAAAGTATTTTTTTTATCGTTAAAAATATTAATCTCGATAATAATACAATGCAATGTAGTCATAAGTTTCGTCCAGAAGAGTCGATTTATTTATATCTGAAATAATGGATTGAAAACACTTGTTAAAAAAAGTTTTCTTTAACAATCTGTGAAGTTCAATCCTTTTTTTCTGTTATTAATAAGAGATTATTTATTCCGTCTTGATAGTGCATAATATCAACATCTTTATTTATTGAAAATATTTCACTGTACGCATAACAAAAATGATGTTATATATCCCTCTCAATCTCAATTAGTAAGAAGTTACTAATTAGATAATGCAAATTTCTTTAATAATTCAGTTTATTAAATATTTTTACTAGTTCATTTAGTTAAAAACTTTTTAAAATACCAGATTATCTATATATTTCAACAAAAACAGTACGTCCCCTAATACCTCTATTTATCAAAATAATGTTATACTTTACGCATATGTAAAAAAATTAACATATGAATATAGTAACATTTTTAGTTTAAATAATATGATGTTTGTAATTGTTACTATTTGTACTTGTCTTTTTTTTATCTCACTAGTCCTATAACTTAAATAAATAACTCATATTACTTTGTTCTTCAATTAAGATTTTTCGATGTTAATGTGCACTATTTCACTAGTAACTTCTTATTAATTCAGATTGAGAGAGTAAATGAAAAAGCCGAAATAAAACATTTTTAAAACGAAACGTCCCTTTTACGTCCATGATGTCATTCAATCTTCCTGTATCCATTAACATCTTCTCGATAAAAGTTACGATACATTAGCATCCTCTTTTTAATTAAATGTCGTATAAAAATTAGCAATGAAATGTATTATAAAATTTCTTAATTTCTTTTATCCGTTTTATTCATGCTATGTCTCACATTGTCTTACTTTATTGTCTTCTCTATCCATAATTTTGTTATGCAATGTGTCTCTTATTTTATAAGTCGATTATTGATTTGTCTTAATAAAAAACGACAAATATGCATTTATAAGTGCGGTATTTCTTATGTAATAGTACTTACTCATGCAAATTAGAAAAATCACATCAAAATATGTAGGTATGTTGAATAAATTAATGCAAATATGTAAGAATCTTCTACCATATAAACACGATTCTTCATCATAAAGATTCTTTCATTTGAAGTTCGAGACAACTGAAATAATTCCGAAAAGTTCAATTCCTGATCTTAGGAAAATTCGGAATTGGAAAATTACTGAATGGAAAAGGAAAATTGCTTTTGTAAGCTTACTGAAATTGAATATTCCCGAAGTGGAAAATTCTTAAAAGAAAAAAATATATAATTATATATAATATAATATAATATAATATTAATATATTTTTATTTTATTTTTGGGATTTTTCAGTACTTCCAAAATTCAAAAAGTATAATAACAAAACATTTTTCAATTCTCAAAATGTGAAATAACAAAAGTTCATTTTCAGATTTGTCAGTGGAATCGTTTTACCTTCGGTATTTAATTCAAAAAATTTTCCATTAGTTCAATGAAATAGGGTTTGAAGGATTGAGTATAAATAAATGAACTTTTGGTGGCAATTGGCTCATCTGTGAAAATATCAGGATAATTTTATAATGACTTGTTGGCTTGAAATAGAAAACCTGGAGAACTAAATTGTGTGGAAAACTTCAGAATAAACTCTGGATTCTAAAGTCAATGATGATTGTTGATTTTATTCAAAAGAGATTAAAGGTCAAGGTATTAAATGATAGATTGGTTTCTTATAAATATGAGTGACCCTATTTTTAAAAGAAGATGTCAAATGTAGATATACAGTTTTTGTTCAACAAGAAAGTGTCGTCGTTTTATTTGAAAACTATTAAAGATTTTTAAACGTTTTTGACATTCTCAACAGAGAATGTATTAAATTTGTGTAAAATTTGACCCACACAGTTTTTGTAAAATGTCTACGTTTTGGGAGCCCCTGAACCTGCAATGAAGCTCAAGTTAGTTAGCCAGCCATTTTGGATAAAAATTTAAAAAGTTAGAGAATTTTGAAAATTTTTGAAACCTCTTTTTTTTTAATTGACAAATTCTATGAACGGATCTTCATAATACCAAAATTTTTGAAAATGTTCTTCTGAAGTTACTCTATAATATTTAAAACATTGAAATAAATTTACTTTTGCCATATCTCAAAAAAAAAAAAAAAAATAATGAAAAAAGCATTTTTTAAGCCATTTTTAGCCATTTAGCCGTTGCAGGCCATTTTTCAACAGGACGAGTAGTTTTCGTTGTAATAGTGTTTTTTAACTTTCTTTCTAATTATTTTGGATTGAATAAATAATTTGATAAAAAATAATGACAATATCCTTTGTATACTTAGTTATTTTTTACATTCGTTTGGAAGAATTACATGTAATCAAAATTTGTATCAAATATTTAAAATAAAATAAAATATTTTTGTCTTAAAATGTTCTAGAAATTCTCCATTGACCATTTTTTGATAGGATCAATAGTTTTCGTTTTATTCATGAAAAATAGGGTTGTTTCTAAAGTTAGATATCAGTTATCCAATGAATGAATTTTATAGTTTATAAAATTCTAATTTTAAAAACGCCCATAAAATATTTCTTTCATATTGTTTACTATTTTTTATTTAAGGGCAAATACCAAACTATGACGTCAAGAATTACCTACCGGACAATGTATTTCTTTCCACCTTGCATCAATTTTCCATGTCCACTATAGCAGACCACATAATCTTTGTAAATCCTGGTAAATCATCATATGGTCTGCTATAGTGGATACTGGACATAAAAAATATATGAAAAATATATTTTTAGTGCAAAATATGAGCTCCAAGGTACCAAACAGCAGCCGGCTAATATATTTTCTTTCATCTCGCAAATTTTCAATGAGATATTTTACTTAGTTTAAAAATAAGAAGGTGAAAAAGAAATACATACATTGTCCGGTCGGTAATTCGTGACGTCATAGTTTGGTATTTGTCTTTAATGTTGAAATTTGCATTTTCTATCACGATTTCAATTGGAGGGCCACGCTGACGTCATAGTGATCGGATTTTCGACCAATTACAGCTTATGTGTCAGTGATTTTCAAATATGTCTTTCTCTGCCGATATTTTGTTTAGATTGAAAATGTCTTACGGTTTAGGAATATTTCGTGCAGTCTTCAAGTAGAATAATTGAACATAAGGTACCTCAGCGCGTCTCTGGCCGCACTATGCATTAAAAATAGAAGTTTATTTGAATTGTGTCAGACAGTGAGGCTATAGGAGTCTTTTACTATTTCTACTTTTTTCAAGGAATCATGACAGAAACCATGGAAACGTCAAAACAAAAATTTGAAATATGTTACATTTCGTACAGCAGAGGCGCTGAAATAATTTTAAGTTAAATTATTTTACTTCGTAACTGTACGAATTATTCCGAAAACCTACGATTAATCCAAATCAGGTTCCCACTTCCGAGCCTTAGATATGCTCCTTATCTACTTCATGCTAAAAATACTATTTAAAGTAATGCCATACGAGGGTTTCGTAAAAACCAAGAGCGAAAATCTACTGAAAGTGGATATATTTACGGTATCGGAGTATTGTGATTTTGTAAGTATTCTCAAAAGATTTCACTTGATAACTTATAGCCAAATGGGTCAATTTCAATTTGATATAGAATTTCTTGTTATTGTCAAATATAAAAATAATTTTTTGCAAAAATTTTCTTTGTTTGTTACATAAGCCTTAATAAGTAAAGCTATCAAATAAAAATAATCATAATTGACACCAGACCGTGGCCTAACCTCATTATAATAAGTTTTGTTAGTTTCCATGATAATATTGATAATATTATCATAATATTTCCGTCATCATATTAATAATTATTATCCCTGCTGTCCGCATTTTAGAACCATAAATTATTTTTTGTTAAGTGAAATACGAAATTCGTCCGTTTTCCTTCGAATTATACCCGTACACTGAGAGACTTTTTGTTAGAATAAATGATAAATATGAATGAGAATTTAGTATAATATCGTTCCGAAGTAGAGAAAACAGGGTTTGCGTATCAAAAATTAATATAGTGGTTTTCAATCAGAAAAATTAATATTTTTGTTAGAACAAATGGAACGGATGTTTCATTATCTCTTATAAAACTGCGAGAATTTAATATACACTATATCAAAGTTGACAAGTGAAGTTAAAACAATTGTAATACATTTTATTCGAAAGAATGAAAACATCTTTTGAAGTTGTCATACAAAGCATATGAGAATCTCAAGTGACTATATGAAACAAACTCACTCCACTAAAAAGATTTAACCTTTAGAAAGGGGAAACTAAATACACAAAAATTAAATACAATCAAATACGGAAACACATGAACAATTATTATTTTTATTATTATATATACTTCATTTATTCACTAAATACATAATCGCACGCTTAATCAGCAGGAAAAATCGAATTCGCTGCGGCAAGATTCGAACCCAACTTACGCATTTTATCCCTAACGGCCTAACAACTAAACCCCACGGCTAACTATACATTATAAAATATTCGGAAAAAATCTCGATAAGTTAGCGTCGCTTGACACTTGATTTTTTATAAAATGCATTTTTTTTTAAAAGAACTTATAATATTCTTGTATGCAATAACATTATTTAATTTGATATCTCAGTAACTCAGTATATAATAAATTTGAATGCATTCTCAAACGAAACTATATGAAAAATCAAGAATAATGATATCATAGTTTGCTATGCGTCCCAGGTTTCTGTCAACTTCATATTGACAATATCAATTTCTAAAATACGTTTTCGAGATTACGATATTCACTATTTTTCTTATTCATATTATTTTTCGAAAACTCAGTAAAAAGAATATCATTTTTTCATAGTGTTAATTTATAAAATGGAGATTCATAATATTTCGTATATAAAATACTACTTTCTCGAATTCGTGTTTTAAATACTCGTATGATAATATTAAACTATAGTACTGTAGTACAAATAAGTGTGATAGAACCTCGGTTTTCCCTATTTCGGAACGATATTATATTAAATTCTCATTCATTTTTATCATTTATTCAAATAAAAAGTCTTTTTGTGTAGTAAAAAGTGGAATCCGAAATTTAGTACGTTTATGTCCGAATCGTATCTAAAACGGAAACCAGGATCCAAAATTAGTCTGTATCCGCCAGAAAAATTGTAATCTGAAATCAGTCCACACCTATCTGGAATTCATCCGTTGAGTAAAATTAATTAATTTTTTGTATAGTGGAATCCGATTTTGGTCCGTTTTCCTCCGGATTGTACCCGCAAGAAAAATCGAAACCTGAAATTAAACCGCACCTATCTGAAATTCATCCGTTGAGTAAAAATATTTTTTTTTTGATTTATAGATTTATATTATTTTTTTTATTATATTATATTTTTATATTATATTTTTGATTTACAGATTTATATTATTTATTACCTATTGCAATATTGTACAGAAAGTGTACGTCGGACCTTACTAATGTCGGATCAGATCGGATAAAATTCGGATTATAATTTTGAATTTGTGGACCGGACAAGTTTCGGACTCAATCGGATGAAATCTGGGTGGCAAAATCAGAGAAAATGTATTAGATTTGTGTAAAATTTGACCCCCCATCCCCAGTTTTCATCAAATGTTCACGTTTTGGGACCCGCTGAACCCGAAAAACATGCTTTTACGAATGTGTCCTTCTGTCTGTCTGTCTGTCTGTCTGTAGATTTTTAGTTTGTGAGCACGATAACTTTCGAAAGAATTGACCGATTGGATTGTCCTTTGGTATACTCTTTTAGTGTCCTAAAATGAAGGTCAAGTTCGTTGGCCAGCCATTTTGGATTAAAATTTAAAAAATTTTTGAAACCACTTTTTTTTTTAATTTAAAAATTCTAATGACGGATGTTCATAGTACTCAAAAAGTCGAATAATTTTTCTTAATGACATTTTTGGATAAAAAAAAATTGAAAGAACATTTTTAAAATAAAAAAAAAATGAAAGTAAACTTAAATTAGAAGTCAAAAAACCCACGATATGAAAAAAAGTCTAGAGGTGAAAAATGTTTCTTTTTGAACGCCCTATATTATTGGCATCACAATTTTCTGAATTTTCTTAAAAAATCTAAAATTCAAATTTTGAGCCAAATAACGCGAGATACAGAGAAGATGATAAGAAGCATAATTATTGGCAAGCGGGCAGATTTTTTGTTTTAAAAATGTTAGAATTTATGAAAAATCTGTAAAAATCAATTTTTTAAATTACATATACGATTTATGAAACAAAACCATAATTTGATAAAATTATAAAATAAAAATAATAAAATAAAACCATTTTATTAATCGCAAAAATAAATATTTCATTACAAATTTAAGAAATAAAAAAATAGTCGAATACACTGTAATTAAAAAATGAAAATTTTTTTCAGTAAAACAGCAAACGTGTTTTTCTTGTGGGAAATACGTTTTCCTATAAAAGGAAAACCCGTTTTATCGTAAGGTGTTGTATTGTCACCCTGATGAAACAGCTGTCGAAAAAAATCAGAAAATAAAAAATTACCAACGGACTATACTGAAAAATTATTAAAAAGCATGCCGAAAAAATTCCAGGCCGACCTGGATTTCTGGATAATTATAGAAAAAAATAACGTTCAAAAATCGGGAATAGATTAAAAAAAAACGAGGACATTTTCTTGTTGAACAGACTGTAAGTACAATTTAATTTGTTAATTATTCATTTTAAAAATACTAGATTACTTTTTACTATCAATGAAACTTTCTTATACCGTGTTCATAACAAAGTTTGTGAATCTGCTTTTTCAGAGAGATACTTCGTCACGTTTTATCTTTTCGTGATTTATGCGACAGAGCGTAAAGAAATATAAAGAATGCGCTTGAAGAGTGCACTTGAGGGAATATCCGATATCAAGAAAAAGTAAACGATAACACACTTCTGTCACTGAAAAAGGAATTCAATACGGAATTTTCGATATTTTTAAAGATTTCCAAAGAAATGAAAAGATTGAAAAGATTCCAAGGGATTTGTTCTATTTTTAAAATACTTACAAAGGTTTTGGGCGTATAAAGCATATATATTAATTAATAGCTTGACAATAAATTTATACAGTATGCAATAAAAAAGAAACGCATGACGTGGTCTCGAATGACCTTACTTGCTAAAAGCTCATGTATAGACATTCACTTATTTCTCTAGCCAAGTCAGTATATTGCAGTTGACTCTTCAAGCAAGTAATTGATAGTTAGACAAAAACTTGAATTCGTTCATTTATATAGTCTTCTAAGTGTTTGTTGAAAATGGCTTTATTAACGATTCTTTTTACTATCCTTGCGACTGGATTAGCCTATTATTTTTACAAGAAGAAAAATATTTTTGATCATTGGGATATCCCATATGATCCACCGAATCCTATATTAGGAAATATGACTCCCTGCGTGCTTAAAAAAATGAATATTTTTCAACTTATTCAAAAATTATACAACAGTTATCCGGAAGCAAAATACGTTGGAATGTTCGATTTTCAGAAACCAGTTATTGTAGTTCGTGATCCTGAGGTTATAAAATCCATCACTATAACAAATTTTGACTTGTTTTCTGATCATCAGGAAATAACAGACGAAAAATCAGATCAGATTTTTGGAAAAAACCTCTTTACATTACAAGGCAGCAAATGGAAGGAAATGAGGAATATGTTAAGTCCTATGTTCACATCCAGCAAGATGAAAACAATATTTAATCTAATATCGGAAACTACAGTGGAATTCACAGACACATTGTTTCAAAGATTGAAGAACGAAAGTAACATTATAAATTTAAAAGACGTGTTTACAAGACTCACTGCTGATATCATAGTCAGTTGTGCTTTTGGGATTAAAATTGATTCAATGAATGATCCGGAAAACGAAATATACGTCGTTGGTAGGAATGCTACAGATTTTGAAGGCATTTTGAGCTTAAAATTTATTCTCGCCAGAAATCTTAAGTTCATAGCAAGACTATTTGGTGTTAAGATTTTTGACGACAGTGTACATCGTTTTTTTAATAGTATTGCAGATAGAAATATAAAAACAAGAATAGAACAAGGGTTGACGCGTCAAGATTTTCTACAAATGATGCTTGAAGCTAAGAAGAACAATAGGAAATTGAGTGATTTGGAAATTGCAGCTAATGCTTTTAGTTTCTTGATTGGTGGATTGGATACTGTTTCTACAGCTTTGTGTTTTACCCTTCATGAAATTGCTGTCAATAAAGATGTGCAGGAAAGGCTTCAGAAAGACATAGACGAAGTTTTAAAAAATTGCGATGGACAACCAACATACGATGATATTAATGGAGTGACATATTTAGAAGCTGTGATTAACGAAAGTTTAAGACTTTTTCCGCCAGGTGGTTTTGTCGATAGAGTTTGCAATGGAAATTTTCAACTTCCACCAGTCTTACCAGGAAAGAAATCTTTAACTGTCGGACCTGGAACGTTGTTTTGGATTCCTACTTTTGCTCTGCATCGTGATCCTAATCATTACCCAAATCCCGAAAAATTCGATCCGGAGAGATTTTTAGGCGCAAATAAAAATAATGTGAAATCTGGAACTTACATAACATTTGGCATTGGCCCAAGAATATGTATCGGGAAGAGATTTGCAATTCTGAAACTCAAAGTAATTTTATTTAATCTTTTAGCAAAATTTCATTTTAAACCATGTTCCAAAACTTCTATACCGATAAAGTTGTTGAAAACAAGTTTTATTTTGTTGCCAGAGGGAGGATTTTGGTTGGAAATGGAGGCGAGAGAATAGAATTTTTTTTATCACATGTTATAAGTATAAAAGAATTTCTCGTACCATATACGAAAAAAAGAGTATTCCACTAAATGGCACAAATTACTTTTTTTTTTTTTTTTTTTTTAACAAAAATCGATATAAATGTTAAAGACTACTATTTTTATTTTCAAGTTTTATCACTTACTCGTATTTACTATCTGTATTTACATGATAACATTCAACAAAAAAAATACATTGCTGAAAATACAATTGGTATTTTGATTTTTTGGAACATCATAGTTTTCAAATAGCAGTTTTATGTTAATATTTAAAATACACAATTAAAGAATTAATAAATAAATAAATTATGACTAATTATTAAATTAATTTATTAATTAATTAATCTGTTTCTCAAGTAATATTATATAGCTATAAATGCAGTAGTTTTTTCAGAAATTGAAACCATAATTAAAGAATCATAATACAGTAAACATAGTTAATCTTGAAAACAATCAATAGTATATAAAGTATAAAAACTTTAATGTAATATGAAGTATATCATGAAATATAAAATTTAAAAACAAAAGAAAGTTAGATTGAAATTCCGTCATATTTTATGCAAAGTAGCAAACGATTCGCATTTGATTATATTATATATATTTAATTTTAATAAAACATGTTTACTGTAATCTTTATAACTACTGTATATTTTGCGTTAAAAAAAAAACAGTAGGTAGGTAATTATATTCTGGTGTTCAAAGTAAAATGAGCGTATCTGCAGTTCAAATAAGTCACCTGTCACTTTTTTATATTTAAAATATAATTCATAAAAGCTGCTTTCTTGTTGTCGGTTGATACTATTTACTACCTATGTATTTCGCATTTCCAAACGCATGTTTATAAACCAAACTAGAAAGAAAAACTTTTATGAATTTTATTTTAGATACGAAAAAGTGACAGGTGACTTATCTGAACTGCAGATACGCTCATTTTACTTTGCACGGCAGTATTGTTCTAAACATTTACTACATTTACAGTTGTATTGGATGTTTAATTAAGGGGGTCGTCTCATGTGACAAGCGTTTTTTTACACTTTTTTATGAATTTTTTGTGAAGAATAATACAGGCCAAATTGTCTGGTTTTTTTTTTGGGGTATATTTACGAACTTTTCAAGAGTCATTATACATTTTTTTATGTTAAAATGTACAGTCAAATCGACTGTAGACATCTGGATTGACATCCGTGTCAAAAAAAAAAGTTGGAAGCTGGTCAACACGATTCCAGCTGTTGTATTGAACTGAAATTAAAAAATCAACGACTGTTTTAATTGGTAGATCTGTGGTTATAATGTGAACCAGAATTGAGTCAAAATTTTTGAATATTTTTTTTTGTGAATTGTCAAACATAAAAACACGATTTTCATCATATTTTTTTCTGTTATTTTAATTAAAAAAAAAATATATATATATATCACTATAATTCTGGTTCACACTGAAACCACAGATGGCTTGAGTATACCATAAAAATTTGAGTCCAATCGATCAATTAGTTTTTGAGATATCGTGTTGACCGTTGCGAAAAATGACGTTTTGAGAAAAACGCGTTTGAAAGTTTGGGTATGAATGAAATAAAAATCTTTTCCATTTCTTAACGAATCCGAATTGCCAAAAATCCTTTCACACATACATTCTAGATGTGTTTAAGAAGCGATTTGTGCAAAAAAAACAAGTTCAATTTTTTTGACTCATTACATGAGACGACCCCCTTAAATAATCTATTATGACTAATCAATTAATTTCATAATCATTAAGTAACCTTTTGGCTTTGATATCGAGTTAGTAATTAGTATGTAATTTTGCTTCCTCATATGGGAAGCTTTGTTCTTATTTTGTAATGTACATTAATTTAAACAATTAGAAAATACAAGATAACACTGTAATTTTTTAAGTCGTGCAAGGTAATAGGTAAAACGTAATAATTAAGATAAATGTAAGTATAATAAATTAGGAACTATTCGACTAAAAATATTATCAACAAAGTAAAATTTCTTCCAAAATAAATTGAAAATGTTACATATATTAAAATTTTGTTATTATATTGTAAATAAAATAAATACTTCAGAAATATTTTAATTTTTATATTGATTCATAAAATTTCCTAACTGCACTCTAACGAGATACTAAAATATTTGTCCTTGCAATATATTTTGAAATTGATGCCATACAAATTTTTATTTTTTTTTTCCATCACTTTACAAATCATTTACTGAAAATCAATATAACTTAGCTAATTCAGTTTTAAAAATAAATTTAATTTTCTAGAATATCCTGTTTTCACGTCAGTTCGCAGCTGTACGTTCGATAATTCAGTTTCTTGTTTCAATTTTCTGTGTAAAAATATTTCTCTGCACTCAAAAAAATATTTTGTGCAACAAAGTATGTTTTGTTGGCTGAAATAAATTTTTGTTAGTTCAACAAAACGTTTTCTAGACCCAACAATAATTTGGTTGAGCCAACAAAAAAATTTTGTTGCACAAATATCAACAAAATTATTTTGTTGACCGAACCAAACCTTTTTTTCAGTGTGTTGAATGCGAATATATAAAGATTACAGAATTGTAGCGTACGTGTAGAAAATTCAATTTTTAACAATGAAACTCACAACAATTTGCATATATTTAATTTCTATAATTAATGTCTGTGGATTACAAAAAAAGACATTCTTCCAACATTTCGAGAGCCATATTAAAAAAATAGACTATTTTCGAAGAATACTCATCATCGACGAAAATACAAATCAGAATCGAATAATCGAAATCATTGAATCCAGAATTCCGGGTCAGTCTATCAGTTTGAAAAATGCAACTCTTACAAATGCGCACAAATTTGCAGAAAGCCAATCATATCAAGATCTGGAAGAAACAACATTGTTCATTTCGATTCAATCTCTAAAAAATAACACAAGAAAAACCTCGGGAGTCTCGAACTTAACCGAATTTCTGGTTCATGTCTCGGAGAAACAAATTCGGCCAAAATGCTTAATTGTTTTTGTGATCGAAGAAGGAAAATTTCGCTATGAAAAGTTGCTTCAAAGAATGTGGTCCCAAAACTTTGTAGACTACACAATCTTGGAAATTATAGAAGAAAAAAGCAGAGACAATATGGACAACAATCTGGACGACAATCATCAACGAATCAGAGCTACAATCTACTACTTGAATCCTTTCACATCACAAGTTTACTTCCAGAGTAAATTTTCAAAGAAGACGTCTTTGTTCCCTTACAAGTTGCGAGATTTAAATGAATTCGAGATGAAAGTCGCAACTTTCAATTATCCCCCGCAGGTTTACCTAAAGCGCAACGCATCTGGATACCCGATTAATATTACCGGTCCAGAAACACAATTCGTAAAAGTTCTTTCAAAGAAACTGAACTTCAAAGTTAGAGAGCTTCCAGCTCAAAGTGAAGGATTTGGTCGTCTGATATGCGGAAATAGACAAGAATCGACTGGGATTTTTAATGGCCTTATGAGCAAAACCATTCAGTTCGCTTCCAATCATGCAGTGCGGCAAACCAAATGTCTCTTGGAACAGAGTCTAACTACTGGATTCACAAGATATTGTGCCTTGGTTCCATTTGAAAAAAATGAAACAATAAGTATTTCATTCTCAGGCAAATACTTATACATCTTCTTCTTCGTTGCAGCGATATGGATATTGACAAGCCTCTTGAAATTCGATGCTGATGTTTGGACTCCGCTCAACATCCTACAAATGATGTTGGGATTCGCAGTACCTCGAGAACCTAGAAGATTGGGTGAAAAAATCGCTTTTTGCTCCATTCTTTTTGCATTTATGATATTTTCTTTTACCATCCATGCGATCTTGACAGATGTCAAGTTGATGATGGATTCATCGGATGGCATCAAGACCTTGAAAGAACTAGGCAAGTCTGGTCTTGTAGTGCAAGTGCAAGAAAATCAATGGTATTTCATTTCACGAGCAACAGATGTCTTTGGAACTGTTTTGAATAAAAGTGAATTCGTACCGTCTTACCTGGATTGTATTAAAGCTTTACTCGATCACAAGAATGTTAGCTGTGTGATGAGAGAGTCAGTGGCCCGACTAGCAATTCAAGAACACGGAAGTCAGAAAATGAAGATGGTGGAAGAATGTCTGCAAAATCACCTGAAAACGATCTACTTTGAAACAACTTCACCTTACGTTCGAGGTTTTGACAAGGTCTTGATACATTTTTGGGACGCAGGGCTCATCGAGTACTGGAAAAGGAATTTTTCTTTACCTAAAGAAAGTTCAGAAATGATTCCAGCAGAAAGCAGTGGCAAGACTGTGAAATTGAAGATACGACTCTTTTTTATTCTCCTTATTGGTCATTTAATCTCATTTTGTGTATTTCTTGGCGAATTGGTTACGAAGCATATGGAGAATCGTCTTCAGCGGTTTGTGGAATTTTTCCTTCGAGCAAACTAATTGCAACACGTATTTTTTTCGAATTTTTTTGCTCGATTTTAGATTTATTTTGGAATTTTATACATAATTGGGTGGTGGTCTACACACATATATATGTATGTATCAAAGACACAAAATAAGAAGTGTTTAGGAGTAGTTACCCCACTAATTTCTTTTTTATTTACTTATTTATTTTTTTTTTGCGAAACACGACAACTTTATTTTTGTCTCAAGTGCAAAATATATATTTAAAAAATTTTTTCTGTGAATTAGAAAAATGTTAGCACAACTTTAAAAAAATATAGGGGTGGTTTACCCCCACATTTTTTTTTTTTTTGCGAAAATTGCGTTATCCATTTTTCATCACGAGGAAACTTTTCCAGTAGGTTTGATAAAAATCCATTTAGTTTTTATACACAAAACTATGCAATCGGCACTTAAGACCCCTATTTTTGAGGGTCTCTTCCACCCCTTTAAAGTGTTTTTACGCAGATGAAAAAAAAAACGTGTCGCTTAGTTTCTCGAGTACTACAAATTAACATATATCAGTATTAAAATAAATTCAATTATATTTTCAACGTTCGCGCCAAATGGAAATATTAACAAAGTACTGTTACTAAAAAAATTGGGAAGGTCATGTTAAGAAAGAAATCAGAAAGCATCAAATTAGAGAATTAACTTTTGTTTTTATTATTAATAAAAACATTTTCAAACATTTCTTCACAAGTATCATAACGCTATAGCGGATCTTTTATACTTTATTATATTATATGTATAATAGTAGAAAATAAACTGACACCGCAACACAAAGATACAAATACACATCGCATATAATAAATAATAATATCACATTTCAATATATACATATGTATGTATATAATATAAATTATTTCGTATATTTACAGAATAAAGAAACCTACAAGGATTTTGTATCTAACAATATTATTTTGCAGTTGCTTCACTATTATACGTAGATATAGTCAAATAGATTAGCATCGCAAATTCAATCTATAAAAAAATGAATATGTTAATAAAATTATGAAAGAAAATAAATTGCAAACGTCTTTTTCTTCACATCTCATGCAAAATTTCTTTAATTTACTTAAACTTCTCTTGAAATAACGATTGCATACTGAGAAAAATGTTTGGTTCGGACAACAAAACTTTTTGTTGCTATAGAAGCAACAAAAATTATAAGGTTGTGCCAACCGAATTTTTGTTGAACCAATCAAAGTTTTTTTAATTCAACCAAAACAAAAGTTTTGTTGTCCGAACCAAACAGCTTTCTCAGTGCACTCTTATGAATTATTTGTATAATCCTTTAAAGTTTTTAGAAATCAAATTACATTGAACATTTACATATTTATGAAGGCAAAAATTTACAGATAGCACTTTATATATATTTGGTCAAATATTTTTTTTTTTATATTATATTTCATAATTACAAGGTTCACGTTTTACGTTTTGTATGCATTGCTTATATTGCACATCTGCTACTTATACATGATATTTCTCAAAATTGAACATTATATGCACTCCTTTGTACTTTTTATATAAAAAATAGCTACAACTATAGGCAAAATTTAATTATAATTAATTATTCCGTAAAAAAATATTTGTCCGTTTGAAACAGAATTTTTTTTATTTAGCAATTAAATAATTAATTAAGTTATTGATTAAATAATTAATTAAGTAATGGGTAATTAGCTTTCAAACTTTTATTTACAAGAAAATACTCTCGACTGATTGTTTGTCACCTTAGAAAATATTTATAAGTGTGCCAAGTATGACTTCAAGTGCGTGAATACAAAAAATAATGGAGAAATAACCTCAAGAGTAATCAATTATAATCTGCATTCTTAATTAGCAATTATTCGTTGATATATGATCTTTTTACAAAGGACGAAGTTGACACTTTTCTCGGTACAGAATGACGCAGATAACTCTTTTAGCCACCGATTTTCGTAAATAGGATTTATGTGACTTTTAACTAAAATTAAGGAGCTCAGCTCTGAAATGAAAGTTACGAACTTTTGAGGTGCAAATCTCTTTTCTTGAGTTTAAAAGCTTCTGTACTAGTAACAAAGTTTCCAGATTTTATGGTACATCTTAGCCACCTTTCAAACGTTAAAAGTCACTGAAAATGGATCTGTTTCCATAGCCATCACATGTACTTTATTTTCTCCCATGAAGTTCAATTCTAAGAATTTTATTTCACAAGGAAAGATACCTTTCACGTGTGATTTCTATATAATGACAAAGGAAACGCCATTTATTTTCGTTTGTTTGCTATATTCTTCTATAATAATATTAAGAAACTGTGAAAGAATTTTCGAAAAGGGCAGCAGAAAATAAATAAATGAAAGATTATAAAATGTATTGTTTGTTAAATATTTCATTCACCTATCAAAATAAGATTACTCTCTTTCATTAAAGACTCATACCATATTATTTACAACTATTCACTATCACAATTATATTAATTTTTACTTTTTAACAAATATTATGCAAAAAGAAAGCAATTGATTGTGGTAAGAAATATACGTTGCAATATCAAACTTGAAACTTTTTATTTTATTTTAGTTAAGGACGATAGATCCAAGTTCTAATATAAAAATTATTATTTCAAGTTATTGATATTTGAGTTTTCAGAAATTTCACGTGAATTTTCACTTGAATTCCTATGAGGATTTTTTTTACCTGCATAGATTTTTAAGGCTATTAACGTACATCCAACGCCCTTAATTAAAAAATTTGTTTAGACAGGTCGACGATTATTTTCATTTTCCCGTAAAGGTACAAAGATTCATAGAATACTCATCAATCTGATTATTGTCCATTACAATACTAGTGTCTCTGATTCCAGTCGTTTCATAGGCGAATCTGCTTTGTACCCGCAAAGATTTGAAACCGGGCAACCAATCTAAAAACTTCCACCATTTTTTATCAGATCCACCATTTGGTACTTTGACAGCAGTGTGTCTTGGTGATTTTGAAGGAGATTCATTCTCTATCATTTTTTCTCGAACCAAAATATTTTCCTGCCATCTATTATTTTCAAATCGATTGCAAGGTAATGTATCTTTTGCTTTCTTTTTATCTGTAACTTGCATTAAGGTTAAAGTTTTGTTGGGATGAGTTGATAACGAGAGGCTTGTGTCATTAGCAGCAATTTCAAGATTAATTATGCTCCTTCGAGAACTTGAGGATGGTTTTCGAGACGGGATAGATTGTTGTTCTCCAGGCAATGATTCCTTTCCATTTTTCACAGCAAATGTAGGTAGACGCCGAGGACTTTCTTCACGAATTGAGTTTCCAGAGCAGTCGGTACTTTCCTGTGATGATAAAATAGACACACTAATTCATTTGGACTTTATTACACATATAAAAATACAATAAAAAGTTAATCGATAATTCAAGAAGAGCAAATAAAACAAGGACATGAAACGACTTGTTACAAGTGATAAAATGGAAATAATGACGTATATATCCAAGAATTTTTACTAGATTTTAAAATCATTTTTGGTAGAACTTCCTGTTGGACGTAAAAAGATAGAAAGTCCATCTATTTTAATCTTTTTCAATCTTCAAGATTGAAATAGAAAGGAAAAATGAATCCACATGTATCCATCTCTCTCCATGCCAATCTATTTCTATCTCTTTTTTAATCTAAAAGAAACTTTTACTTTTTCAATCTCAATATTTCTACCTTTCTGTATCCTTCGTCTATGTTCGCCAATAATTTCCTATTCTCCATCTATCCACACCAATCTTTTTATGTCCCTTTCGCAATCTATTCTAACGCCTATATTTTTCAATCCCTACTTTCCTATCCATGTCTATTCCTGGTTTAATCATTTGAATTCTTACTTATCTCTTTTACACGCTTATTCTTTTCAATATCCACTAATCTATCCAGATCTATCCTTATAATCATTTCAATCCTTTCCTATTTCTCTTCAAGTGTATTACCAAGTCTATCCTTTTCAATACATACCTCCATATCGACATCTATCTACATATAATAATTTCAATCCTTCTCTAACTCTCTTGAAGTATACTATCAAGTATATGCATTTCAATCTTTATCTTTGTTGGATCACTTTAATACTTTTTAATCTATCTTGAAGTATACTACCAAAATATATCCATTTCTATCCTTATACAATCATTTCAATCCTTTTGATATACGCCCAGGCGCAAAAATCCCTAACGACATTGCTCTCTCGGAATTAAATTTAAATAAAAATTAGAGTTAAGCTAAAATAGAATTAATTTAGAGAAATGTAGAAATAATCTTCGCCACAAAATACTCAGACAGCGCGGAAACCATGAAAGCGTTCTCGACGCATCTCCCGGGGACTCAGAGAAACGCGAATACCGTGTAAGCGTTTTCCACGCATCTCCTACCAAAAGGGTTCTTCCCTCACCACGCAAACTCTTTGGACCCCTAGAGTATAAAAGGGGCTGCACGACGAGAAATCGTCAGAGTGTTTGGGGGCGGAATACCGCCCTGCAAGCAAGCTGAGCTAGTGGAATACCATTAGACTCAGCACCCCGCCTAGTGGAATACCATTAGGCGCAACACCCGAGTCGGAATACCGCTCGGCAACGCTGGAAGACCGCGCTAGTGGAATACCAATTAGTCCCGGCACTCTCTCACGCCTAGTGGCACGTCGTTATTCCCCTCGCCGCTCAACCTTTATACTCTTAATGGTCCTTTGGGCTACCTGTCTCCCACCAGTCAAAAACTTTCCACGCCAACTTAGTTTATGCACGTAGTTTCTTTTCAAGCGACGCAAACTTCTGGCGTCTACGTTTATTGAGCCTGCTGTCGAAGAAACGATTCTCAATTAATATTAAAAATGGTGAGTCTTTACTCAAAAGATACTTCCTAACCCCCCCCCCCCCCCCCGTATTTTCATTTCTCACCCTCTCTGACTTCGTTCTATTCCCCTCTCCTCATAACGGTTAAATCCTGAACAAGGATTGATATCACTTTTATACCATATATATTTTGCTATTTCTATCTGCTTAATAATTTCAACGCTGTTGTGTCTAAACTTTTCACAATTTGAATTACTTTTAAAATCATTCAAAATCATGAAACTTATATTTTTAATTATAATTATATCAAATTAGTGCAAGAAAATAAAAAAATAAAAGGACTTAGTGATTATACTGACAAAGAGATTGAAAAGGATAGAGTTAGCTAGACAAGGGATAGATTCGGATAGAGCTCGCTTGTATGAATGATTCGCATGTGTTAGCGATAAAATTAGAATAATATTTATGTACAAAATATTGTATTTAAAATATTAATATCATTTTAAAATTTGTAAATTAATAAGTTTAACACTAAGAATAGAAAAAGATTGAAAATGGGAGATAGAAAGACAATTCAAATTTTTTTTGGAAGAGATAAACTGAAAGATATGTTTCTATCCTTTTCTATCCAAAAATGGTATATGCCAGGTATATGCGGAGATAGAAAGAAATAAAGAAGTGGGGATTGAAAGAGGTAAGATTGAATTGAGATTGACAAGAAGACAGAAAGGGATGGACTGGAATAGGCGAAAAATAGGAAGGAATATAGATGTGGCGATTGAAAGAGATAGGAGAGAACGGTGATTGACAAAGAGATAAAAAGGAATAGAAAAGAGGAGATTCAAAGAGATAAGCGTGGATGTGGATTGATATGAAGACGGAAAGAGATAGGCGGGCATAGGCGAGAGATAGAAGGAGATAGAAAGGGATAGGATTTCTATTTATCAACTTGCCTGAAATTAATTACAAATAACTACTTTTTTAAAAAGAAATAATTGAACCGAAATGAGATAAATAAGGATGAATTTGAATAGAAAAGAGTTAAGTTGAAACAGATAAGACATTCAAAAAGATAGGTTTATAAACAGGTTGGGACAAAAATCCGGGTATTGAAATACATAGCAATCAATGTCGATTGACAAGAAGATAGAAAGAGATAGAAAGGAATAGATTATAATAGACGAGAAACAGTAAGGAATAGAACAGTGGGAACTGAAAGAGATAGGAGCAATTTTAATTTAGAGGGAGATAGATAGAGATAGAGAAATGCGAATTGAAAGAAATAGGTGTGGATATGGAATGAAATGGAGATAAAAAGGAACAGAGAACTGGAGATTAAAAGAGATAAAAGCGAATTGAGATTGACAAGGAGATAGAAAGGGATAGACAGGTATATACAGAAATAGAAAGAGATAGAGAAGTGGGGATTGAAGGAGGTAGGAGAGAACGGTGATTGACAAGGAGATAGAAAGAGATAAAGGGGGATGGAGAAAAAGTAAAAAGAAATCAAGAAGTGAGGATTAAAGAGATAGGTGTTGATGTGGATTGAGATGATGATAAAAAGAGATAGGTGGAGATAGACTATAGGGATAGAAAGAGATAGAAAATAGGAGATTGAAAGAGAGAAGCATGGATGTAGATTTAAGTGGAGATAGAAAGGGATAGACAGATATAAAGTTCTCGAAACCTAAGCAGGATAAAGAGAAATGATTTAGTAAAAAGTTGAAGGGAACAGAGGGGGTCACTCAAAGATGCCAATGCCCTTGACTTTGAAGTCGATTTTCAATGTTATTTCAAGGTCAGTGATTTTCTAAAAATGGAAACAGCTTCTTTTTGATCCCTGAATCGAAAAGAGCGAGAAATTCTACGTCGCAAATAATATGAGAATTAAGGTTATGGCAAGGTCGAATGAAGGTTATATTTACGAATTTAAACTTCCCACTTACTGACAAGGAGATAAAGAGAGATAAACGGGGATGGACAAAAGATAGAAAGAGATAGGCGGAAATAGAAAAAATACGATATATAAAGGAATAGAAAAGAGGAGATTGATATGGATAAAGAAAGAGATAGACGGGGATAGGCGAGACATATAAGGAGATAGAAAGAGATAGGATTTCTATCTCATTAATTCCAGCAGGGATATAATAACATATATCTTGAAGAAGTTTTTTTTTATGTTTTTACCTGTGCGAGACCCGTTGCAGCAGTTGTTCCAACAGTTTTGGAACCAAACATTCCAGGCGTTCTTGGCTGAGAACGGGATAAACTCGAATAAGAACGTTGCTCTCTTTGAACGACAAACCGTCGAAATCGGCAGCCCCTTGAAAGTGTTTCCTGAAAAAATATTAACAGTTGAATTAAATTTTTTAGTTTATTTACATTATAAAAAATGTTTTTACAGTTACTATGTACTTGTTTTTATTTTTACTTTTATCATAGATACATACTTAAGAATATGTTTTGAAATATTGGAATTTAGAATAATTTACAGCAATTCAAAAAAAATTCAAAAGAATTCAAGAAACAGAATAGAAAGATCAAGAATTATATTAAATTCCATGCAATCGTATTTTTTTTGGAGCCAAAAATGTAATACTCAGTGAAAATTAAAAAATGATCGATTCGTCTGTCTGCCTTCTATAGAAAAGAAATTTCATAAAGCACTGCGCCTTACAATACCGCAAACCTCAGATTATTCATACATCTTTTTCGTTATAAAAATACACCCCTGGATTCTCGCATATATTCGAGATAATTCGTCAATAATAATATAACTGGACCTGGAATGCACCAAAAAACTCCTGATAAATTCGGAAATAAGAAACTTAAATACTTTCTCGAAAAATAACATTTAGAAGCTATTTTTTATATATTCCATTATTTCAAATTCCATTGAACTATTTCTATTTCCCTTAAATTCGTCTTTTTGAACTTTACTGAATTCTTTTAAAGCCTTCCAATTCTTGCGAATTATTTTGGCTATACTTGGAATTCTTTATCGGAATTTCTTTATCGGGTGATGAGCTCTCGAAAAATTTATCAACCCCGGGTCTCGATTTATCTTAAAAATCTGACTCTGGAAAGGATTTCGTTAATAAAAACAATGGCCTTACTTTTTCTGAGCTTTACAATTAATGTTTTTCTTGAATAAAATCTCGCGTGCATTAGCTTATTGTAAAAGCGTAGCACGTTGTCATTATCGACCACTGAGACCTCGAAACATGCAGTGTGTTATAAACTGCTAATCGCGCGAGCGACATTAATTGTGAAGTATGAATGGCACAAAATATTTATGTGTAGGTACATCAGTATGTAAATGGAAATGTGAAAAGGAAAAAGAAAGTAAAAAAGAATGAAAACAAGCCAGTGTGGTTATTACATTAAAATTCCAAGCAAAAAACAAAAAACATAACGATGTAAGGATAAATATAAATATAATTCTGAAAGTTCTCTTAACTTCAGTTACATTATAATGATTACATTTTTTTAACTGGGCGGAAATATCAGACGTCTAGTCTTAAGCATTTTTATTATTATTATTTTTACATTTACTTTTTATATATTTACATTTTTATTCATACTATACATTTTTACTATTTTATTTTTTTATTTACTAGCAGAAATTTACTTGGCGTTTCTCGTGATTTTAAGAGATTTCAAGGGATTTTAAGTTTTTCAGAGATTTTACAAGATTTTAAAGGATTTCTTACAGAGGATTTATATGAAGGATTTCAGGAAAATTCATAGAATTTTAAAAAGAGTTGTGATTTCAAGATCTGTTAAGTAATTTTAATGAATTCCAAGGGATTTCGAAAAATTTTTAACGATTTCAAGATGTTTTAAATCATACTAAAAATTTAGTAAGGATTCTAAAGAATTTAAGAGATTTCAAGGAATTTACCCAAAGTTTCTAGTTATTTAAAATGTTTTTAAAAAGTCTATAAAAATCAGATTAAAAATTCTTTAAAATGCCTTATAATTCCAGGACATCGTTTAACAATCACTAAATCTTTGATTTTCAAATGCTCCTTGAAATCTTGAAAAATTTCTGGAAAAACCTTTTGATAACAATTGTACTTCGCTGCCTCGTTCTCAAGATCAACATGTAGTTACGCTCTAACTGCTAGTTCTGCCATAGATATTTTAAATTCAAGCTTAATTTCGCGCCATCTTTCAGATCGTCCCCCACTCTGGTACTCGGCCGCTCCCTAACTTTCGCCAATCGCCATTACGTTTTTTCTTATAATTAAGATAGGTTCAGCATCGAAAAACCGAAAACGAAAGAGGAAGAGCCGCAGTGACGACAAAATTCTCTGAAAAATCAAGAAGCTGAAGAGAAAAGTGAAGAAAAATCAAAAGCGGCGAAGACGTGAGTCGTCTTCCTCATCTGACTCATCTTCTGACACCTCTCGCATTTCCAGATCGAGCAGTTCCAGTGGAAGTGGCTCAAGCGACTTCTCGGAAAATAGTCCAAGGTATGCCCAAAGCCATAACGGTGAGCGTCACTTGCGAGTTGCGACCCCCAGATCACCCTCTCCGGTTGATCATGGTGGTGATCGTCACTCTAGAGATGCGTCCGGTGACAAAAATGCTAATGAACATAACCTACAAGGTACGTCAAATAAAACAAAAACTGACGGTGAGCATAGCACTAGAGGCTCGTCACGTCAGCAAGAGGTTGCCCTGGAAAGGGATATTTCCACATCCGACATCGGAAAGGGTCAAGAGAAGGAAAAACCCTCGTTAGAAAATGACGTCATCGCTGTCGATAAAGAAGATTCAGTTCTTGACCAACTGGGAGGGGATATACTTTTTCAAAAAAAGTCGCTCAGTAAGCCAATTAACCAGTCTATTGCACAATTATGGTCCAAAATATTGAAAGTGGGCCTACAAAAAGAATAAAGAAAAAATTTGGCTGATAAATATCCCCCTGCAGAAAACTGCAACATGATGTCTGCACCAAACCTTAATCCTGAAATCAAAGTTATCATTGGTGCAAATGATATCAAAAAAGATCAATACCAAAGCGCTACCCAGAATCAAATAGGGGCTGGACTGACCGTCATAGGAAAAGCTCTCACAATTCTTTTGGATCATTTCAAAAGAAAAGATCCAAATGAGATGCTAAATGAGGTTAAGATATGCCTCGGTGATGCAGGGCAAATACTCTCAGATTTGCACCATGATATTTCCATCACCAGAAGATCTCTGGTCATCTCTGGCAGAGATCCTATAATTAAGTCCGTTGCTGACAAAATTGACGTTGATACGTCGCTATTTGTAGAAAAATTCTCCGAACGCTACAAGACGGCGAAGGAAGTCGAAAAAGTGGGCAAAGATATCATTAAGCAGACATAAAAACCGGACGCTAGGAGGTCTTCAGGATACAATGAATCTGCGTCTACATCTAGATCTAATGATTTAAACCGGAAAGGCCCTCTCAAGAAGACCAGTCTATTTCGAATAGTGTTAAAGGTTATGTACTGCCCTTTAATCAAACGCCACATCAGGCATTCAAACCAAGCGGACAAAAAATGTCTACAGATTAGCACCTCAAAACCAAAAACGCAATTCTGAGATTGGTAAATAAAGGTGCTTTATCTCATTGCGAATCATGCCCTGGAGAATTTTACTCTCCTTACTTCCTAAGACAAAAGTCTAATGGAGACGACAGGTTTATTTTGAACCTAAAACTTGCTCAATAAATTCATAAATCCTTCGCACTTCAAAATGAAGGATATAAGAACAGCATTGAGACTTATGTCAATCAATTGTTACCTTGCTTCAATTGACTTAACAGACGCATACCTCCTAACACCGATTTCCAAACGTCACGGGAAATTTCTTCGTTTTTCCTTTGACGAGATAAATTATGAGTTCACATGCATGCCATGCGGTTTGTGCACAGCCCCCATTACGTTCACAAAACTAATGAAACCGGTTGCCCAAAAACTCAGAGAGCAGGGAATAATCCTGGTAATTTACCTAGATGATATACTAATTCTTTCTAACTCAGAAAGACAATGTATTAGAGACATTAAAATAACGATTGAATTACTTGAATCTCTTGGATTCATAATTAATATAGAAAAAAGTGACCTAATACCTTCAAAAAAGTGTAAATACCTTGGACTTATACTAAATAGCGAATCCTTCTGCATCGAACTTCCTGAAAAGAAAAGAAAGTCGATTGGCAGTCTTGCAAGACAATTTTTAAACAGGGATAGGTGTAAAATAAGAGAGCTAGCTCAGTTTATCGGAACTTTGGTTGCAGCTTGTCCTGCGATAAGCTATGGATGGCTCTACACGAAAACACTCGAACGAGCAAAGTATCTTGCTCTACAGGAATCGGACAAAAACTTTAAAGCAAGCATGACCCTCTCACCAGAACTTGAGGAATTGACAACACTACAGCGATTTCGTATATCAATAGAATGGGCGGCATTCAATATCCAAAAATGACTTCAATTAGTAAAGAGCTGTGGCAATGGTGCGAAGAAAGAAAAATATGGGTCTTTGCATCATATTTAAAATCAAAAGAAAATAAAGAGGCTGACGAGCTATCACGAATTTTACCTCAAGAAACTGAATGGGAATTGGCAAACTGGGCGTTTGAAAAGATGGTAGCGAAGTTCGAGAAATTTGACATAGACCTATTTGCATCAAGGGTCAATGCATAGAGATCCGGACTCAGAAGCCGTTGACGCATTTATAGTAGTCTGGTCTGATTATTTTTATGCGTTTCCCCCCTTCTGTTTAGTCCTACAGGTCTTGCAAAAAATTAAAACTGACAAAGCAGAAGGGGTTGTAGTAGTCCCATTATGGCCATCATAACCATGGTACCCTCTCTTCACTTCCCTTATGATAGGGAAACCAATAATATTTTCTCCTAACAAAAAATTGTTGCGTTGCCCTTTCAGGAAGGAGCATCCACTGTCCGAGACGCTTTTCCTGGCTGCCGCGAAATTATCCGACAAGCCCACGTCACCAGAGGAGTACCAGAAGAAGCAGTAGAGGTCACACTTTCCTCAATTACAGAAAGCAACTTAAGGCAATACAGCAAGGGACTGAAGCGCTGGTGGGAGTTCTGTAAAAATAATAAACTTTCAGCACTTAGTGGTTCCCCTACAGATGCACTGAAGTTCTTCTCAGAAATGATGAAGGAAACTGGATCCTACAGTACTCTCAATATATACCGAGCAGCGATATCGCTACTTACGGGAAATGAACTGGGAAAAGACGCCAGGATTTCCAGATTCTTCAAGGGAGTTGCAGTGGTAAAACCACAAAAGTCAAAATACAAGACGATCTGGGACCCTGCACCGGTTCTTATGTATCTCGAAACACTGCATCCTAACGAGGACATTACGCTGGAGCTCCTCACAAAAAAATTGGCAACTCGTTTGGCCCTGATAATGACACAGAGAGTACAGACGCTGTCTAAAGTTGATCTGAATAACATAGTTACGTCAGAAGATCAACTCCAAATCTTTATATCCGAAAGACTAAAAACCTCGGGCAGAAATAGAAATCAGCCAACATTACACATTCCTTTTTTCAAAAACAAGAAGGAACTGTGTGCAGCATCAGCTTTATCAACATACATCAAAAGAACGTCTCAGATAAGAGGCAATATCAACAAACTGTTCCTAACATTTAGAAAACCACATCATGAAGCGACAACGTAGACATTAAGTCGTTGGATTAAACAGACGCTTAAAGAAGGGGGTGTGGATACTAATTTATTTTCAAGTCACAGCACTAGGCATGCTTCAACATCCCTAGCAGCAAAAAGAGGAGTCAACAATGATGTGATCCGCGAAGCAGCAGGATGGAGTAAAACCTCTACGGTTTTCGCCAGATTTTACAACAGGCCTATCGTTCCACAGGGAAACTTCGCATCGGCCATCGTAAATGATCAAACCAGAACTTAATGATAGAATTATAAATAAAGTTCTGTGCTCCTTTTTTGTAAATCGCTCTAAAATCTTTAAACATCTACATGTTGATCTTGAGGACGAGGCAGCGAAGTACAAATAAAAGATTGAACGAACTTACCTTAAGTGAAGTTCAATCGTAATTGTGCGAGCTGCCTCGTCCGAATAGATCAAACCCAGCCTCCCTTAAAGGACGATCTGAAAGATGGCGCGAAATTAAGCTTGAATTTAAAATATCTGTGGCAGAACTAGCAGTTAGAGCGTAACTACACGTTGATCTTGAGGACGAGGCAGCTCGCACAATTACGATTGAACTTCACTTAAGGTAAGTTCGTTCAATCTTTTAATTTTCCACTCTTTTTAGAATCCTTTAGTCTTTTTATTCATTAAAATTTTTAGAAATCACTGTAAATCTTTTAAAATCCTTTTATAATTTCTGAAATCTTATGAAGTTTCTTGAAATCCCTTTAAATTTTATGAAATCTGTTCAAATCTCGGGCAACGCCAGAAAAATTTTTTTTGTTGATATTTTTATTTTATTAAATCGAAAAAAAGTTGTCGGACTATAGACGTCTGAAACTTCAATCAAATATTTTTTTAAGTAAATTAGAAGCTATCAAAATAAATAAATATATACTTTGCGCTGGAGAGATTTATAGCCAGTGGATGAATCTTTTCCTTTGCTGCGTAAAATATGTTTTATTTATGTATTTATTATTTATGAGAAAATGGGTGGAATGTACATATATGGCTAGTCTCGCCTTCCATTAGCCCTCAAATTCTTTAGAATCATTTAAAACCTCTTGAAATACATTTGAAGTCACTTGAAATCTGTTGAAATCGCTTTTAAAAAATGCTTGAAATTATAAATTATTATATAAATAAAAATAAAAGATTATATGAAAAACAGAGCAAAAATTTTTGATCACTCACCATGAAAGCTTCGCGAAATTTATTGGACATGATGTTATAGAGGATTGGGTTGATTGTCGTTGATACGTAATAAAGAACTCCAGAGAGATATGTGAAAAAAAGATAGAGAAACTCCTCCATCGGTCCTTTGGAAGTCATATGGTCATCTGAATTTGTGCCGTATATGGCAATTAGCCTCTGCACGTGAAATGGGGCCCAGCAAATGAAAAAAGCCACGACCACAGCCACTGTAACAAAACATCATTTTTATTTATCCAAGATTTTATTAGAATTAAAATTATCAATAATATAATACTTTACAGGGTGTAGAGGGTCTTATGATGTAGGTATTTGATAAAAGCAATTTTCCCTTATCAATTATCATTTGACCTTTTTCACTTGTATACAATTCCACACGTCACCTAAGACATTTCAGCTAATATCAGTCATATTATAAAATAGATAGGATAATTGTATTTTGCTCATCTCCGGGGAAAAACTTGTAGATCTTATTCATGGAATCATAAAAATTATAATCAATATGAGTTCATGTAATTATGGTCTATTTTCATTTCCATTTAGAAATTAATATAAAAATAATAAATTGTAGGTGTTTTCGTCATATTCAGTGGATTTCAGTACAAGAACAAATTTACAATTCCTAATTGATTTATTTGTTTTTATAAATTAATCTATAACATGTAAGAATTTATAAATCTCTTGAAATCTTTGAAATTATTAAAAATCTTTTGAATCTCCATTTACGCATTATCGAATGGAAACTTTTCGTCAAATTTTACTCGTGCAAGAGAACTTTACAAAAAAGGTAACTGATGAGGTACGATTAGAAGGTCCTATATAGTTCTCGTCTACGCATTAGATGCCAAATTGAAGGACGTGATCTGTTTTCTTCATGAGGATATCTTGAGGATTACATTTAGAAAGACTTTGCAATTTGTAAAAAGAGTCAAAGCTCTTATTTATAGTTCTTAAAATAAACTTTAGGAACCTAATATATCCGATAATTCGTACATATTATTAATAAAAATGATGCTTTTTGATGTATAATATATACTACTTGATTTATCTGACCGTGACTCTTGATGTTCGCAAACAATTAATTTTTCTTATTTCACGTCAAGTTGACATTTGTTTCGGAAAATGTTGTCTCAATCGCAATCACATCGCTGTGATTACTAATGACAGCTTGTTTCGTCGAGACATCGACTGAAACGTTATTTACTTAGGAAAAGTTTTGCATTTTATTTTATGAAAATTCATTATACTGAGCATTTAAAATACAACGTTGTTTAATATATTTTAAATTACGATAATTTCAAAATCGTATTCACAATTCGGCTATAAAGAACATGGTTGTTTCCAAAGTTAGATATCAGTCATCCAATGAATGGATCTTATAGTTTATAAAATTCTAATTTAAAAAACGGCCATAAAATATTTTTTCGATTGGAGGGCGACTCTGACGTCATAGAGGTCGGATTTTCGACCAATCACAGCTTATTCTCAAATATATTTAAGATTTTGGACTCCACATGTTAACATTTAGTTTTCTTAATTCAAAAATGTATTTTTAATTCATGACAAGTTGCTTCGAATTTTCATTATATGTTCTATGTTAATTTTTCAGCTATTAATAATGCTCAATAAAGCACCCTCATCCTTATAAATTGGTAATGACCATGAGTGTTGCTCAGGTTTTCAATATTATAAAATTATATTGAAAAGAGAATGTAAATATTAGCACATTTGTGTGTGTGTGTCGTTTTAACTTAGACAGTTGTAAATAAATTTATGAAATTTTTAAGGCATATTGGCTCCACCTATATCAAAACGTTTAGAAACTTTTTTAAAAAATTGATTTTTCGGCAATAACTTCTCAAATAATAAAAAATCAAAGCTTATATGTAAGGGAAAGAAAGATTCCTTACATCAAGACAAATCGATTGACCAGTAAGATTAGTGTGTTTTATAATTGAATATTATTGAAAAATGATTCGTAATTTTGAAAATTTTTTATTTTTCGAATAAAAACACTAATCCTACAGGTCAATTGATTCGTCTCGACGCGCGAACGCGACCCAAGGAATCTATGAATGATAAGGTCGAAAGATTCTTTTTTGAGAAAAAAGAATTATATATATTTTAAAATATTTAGGAAACTCGTTAATAATGCTTCCTCTATGAGGAAGAAAATTCATTTGCAACTTCATCATAATGAGGAAGCAAAGTGCTCAAAAAATGAGCACAAAAAAATATAAATATATAGTCGAGATCGAGTTAACAGCTATTTGTTAATTGACGCGGTTCCTTTTTATTGCTTGCATTAACGCATCATTGCGAAAATGATTTAGGCCCTGAATCTCTTTCGAAATATATAATTAAATAAGAGAGTTATCATGTTTTTAGGTTGTCATTTTGTGTGAAACCTATTAGAGTTTTATAAAAGTGACAACGCGCGTGTTAATTTCAAATAAAGCGATAATAATTTTTTTTTTTTTTTTTGAAACAATAAAATATATACTCTTTCTCATACAGAGTGTCCCACCACCTATACAACTACCGGTAATATGTGATAGAGCACAAAAAATAAACAGAAAAGTAGTCTGTCAAATTTTGATCTGGGCCTTAATTTGGGCACAGTAAAGCTTCAAAGTTGAGCATAATGAACCAATCAGGAGCGAGATTTAGCAACCAATTGTTTCTCACCAACAGGCTCACTATCAAAATTTGCCAGAGGACTTTTCTGTTTCTTTTTTTGTGCTCTATCACAAATTACCGGTAGTTGTATAGGTGGTGAGAAACCCTGTTGAGGAAGCTTTGAAGGGATAACAGTGTCCAAATCTTAAAAATAGGTTGTTTTGAATATACTTCAAGCTGCTTCAGTACGCTTCAGGTGGAATATATTTACTTTCTTAATCTGAAGTAGCAAGAATTTGACTAATTGAATTAGTACCTTTGTCCCTTTAATCTCAGGAGGTTTACCAATCAACAAATTTTTAGGTTGAGAGTATTTTTATAATAACTCCTTTCTGACGATTCTGTATTTTGATCTCTACGCAAAGGCTGAGAATAGAGTTGTTTCACAATCTTAGATATAATAATTTTTGAATACATAATTTTAATCTAAACTCAATGTGAAAAAACTTTTTTTTGCTGAGTCGTTTAACAAAAAAATAGCTGTGAATTCGATCTCGGGTGCTCCATTTAACTATATTTATATTTTTTTGTGCTCATTTTTGAGCACTTTCCTTCCTCATTATGATAATGTTGCAAATAAATTTGCTTCCCTATATAGAGGAAGCATTAACGATATAATCATAATACAGTTCAATCGATTTGTTTTGATGCAAGGAATCTCTCTTTACTTTATATATAAGCTTTGAATTTTCATTATTTGAGAAGTTATAGTCGAAAAATCAATTGGATAAAGTTCCGAAAAGCTTAAACCACTGATTATCTTGAGACTCCGTATACTTATGTATTT
>UCOH01011971.1:0-20175 GCA_900474275.1 Synergus japonicus | reverse complement strand
AAAAAAAAAAAAAAAATTATTATCGCTTTATTTGAAATTAACACGCGCGTTGTCACTTTTATAAAACTCTAATAGGTTTCACACAAAATGACAACCTAAAAACATGATAACTCTCTTATTTAATTATATATTTCGAAAGAGATTCAGGGCCTAAATCATTTTCGCAATGATGCGTTAATGCAAGCAATAAAAAGGAACCGCGTCAATTAACAAATAGCTGTTAACTCGATCTCGACTATATATTTATATTTTTTTGTGCTCATTTTTGAGCACTTTCCTTCCTCATTATGATAATGTTGCAAATAAATTTGCTTCCCTATATAGAGGAAGCATTAACGATATAATCATAATACAGTTCAATCGATTTGTTTTGATGCAAGGAATCTCTCTTTACTTTATATATAAGCTTTGAATTTTCATTATTTGAGAAGTTATAGTCGAAAAATCAATTGGATAAAGTTCCGAAAAGCTTAAACCACTGATTATCTTGAGACTCCGTATACTTATGTATTTTTATCCGCTGATTACGAAAATGATAGTGAAAATTGGCGACTAGGCATTTTTAATGATGAAACCATAAAAAACCATAAAAACCATGGTGTTTTGCGATTATTTCAACTAATATTCAAAATAACAAAAAATATCTCAAACAAAAGTTGTAGATCTCATCGAAATGCACATTTTTTGTTTGAAAGATTTTTTTCTCCGAGTGATAATTTTCGAGAAAATCAAATATAATAATTTTCATTTTAAAAAAACCCATATACCACGGTTCTTCACATTCTAAATGGAAATCATTGTAAAAGAAAATTATTCTAAAGGGAATGGCAAAGGGGGATGGCAAAGGGAATGGTAAAGGGAAATGGCAAAGGGAATGGTAAAGAGAAATGGTAAAGGGAAATGGCAAAAGCAATAGCAATGGGAAATGGAAATCGCAAAGGGAATAACAAAGGGGAGTGGTAAAGAGCATGGGAAAGAGAGATGACAAAGGGATATGGCAGAGGGAAATGGCAAAAGGAATGGCAAAGGGAATGGTAAAGAGAATGGTAAAAGGAATGGTAAAGGGAACTGGCAAAGGGAATGGTAAAGAGAAATGGTAAAGAGAAATGGTAAAGGGAAATGCGAAAGGAAAATCGCAAAGAGAATAGCAAAGGGGAGTGGTAAAGAGAATGGAAAAGAGAGATGACAAAGGGATATGGCAAAGAGAAATGGCAAAAGGAATGGCAAAGAGAATGGTAAAGGGAATGGGCAAGGGAATGGTAAAAGGAAATGGCAAATGGGATGGTAAAGGGGATAGTAAAGCAAATGGTAAAGCGTGAAAAGCGTAAGTATAGGCACCAAACCGAAACCAATGGAGATACGATTGTAATCTTCGTATCGTTTATTTTATCGAAAACTATCACTCGCAGAAAAAAATGTTTCAAACAAAATATGTGTATTTCGATGAGGTCTACAACTTTTGCTTAAGATATTTTTTTTATTTTGCATATTAGCTGAGATAATAGCAAAACACCATAACCTATATGACAATAAGTTAATGAAGTGAAATTTTTTGAGAATACTTACGAAGTCACAATTATACTCTTAAAATACTCCGAAACCATAGATATATCTACTTTCAGTAGATTTTCGTTCTTAGTTTTTACGAAACCCTCGTTTGCCATTTCTTTAAACAATATTTTTACTTCAATTTTCAGCGTGCACATAACAAAAAAAAAAATATCGGCAGAGAAAAACATATTTGAGAATCACTGACACATAAGCTGTGATTGGTCGAAAATCCGACCTCTATGACGTCAGAGTGTCCCTCCAATCGAAATGGTGATAGAAAATTCAAATTTCAACATTAAATAAAAAGTAGTAAACAATATAAAAATAATATTTTATGAGCGTTTTTAAAACTATAATTTTATAAACTATAAGATCCATTCATTGGATAACTGATATCTAACTTTGGAAGCAACCCTATTTTGAATCACATTGTGATCATGGAAGATGCTTCGACTGTATAAGAACGGGTCCTGGACCTTGATCTTGACTACGACCAGCTACTTGATCTAAATAACCACAGTGAAAATTTTAATGATTATAGAAAGATTCGTCGTGCCTCGTCGACAATGATCAAATCAATTAGATCAAAAAGATGCTGGGAGAAATACCTGCCGGCGATAATGCGACGTATATTTTGGATATCGTTCACAATTATTTAACCGATAAGAAGAATTGACGCTTCCTGATATCGAGAGCCATATATGCGACGGGATGCATAACGTGATCGAGATTGCGAGCGTCTGCGTCTTCCTATTTTTCTCTCCAATCGTTCGATTTTTCTTCGAACTTCTGCACTGGTAGATCTGCTCTACTTTTTCATCTTATGGTGATGACGATGACTTTTTCCCATCTATTTCACTGAATATACTTAATCACTTTTTCTTCCCATCTTCGTTTAATTTTTATAATTGATTCGACGTGGAGCAAACTTGAAACTGCACAAAATTACACAATGAAAGGTTCGCCGAGGCTTGTGCATGAAGCGCTGAAAGTAGAGCGCGCGGGTAAATTTAATTTGATATACAATGATTTCAAAGTATTTCGAGTCATTTCACTTGATTTCAATGGCTTCAAAAAATTAAAAAGAGGAATTTTAATTAATTTCAAGATATTTCAAATGATTGTAAGGAATTTCAACGGATTTGAGAAGAATTCAAAAGAAGAGAGATATTTAAGATATTTAACAAATACTTTTAGTGATTTTAAGAAATGTCTTGGAATATATCACAAGAAATTCTGAATTGAGAAAATAAAAAACGCACAATACATTATGCAAAAATAATCTCGAGAAACTAATTGTGAGTTATTATTACATTCCGTTTAGCGTTTTACGACGATTGAAAAAAAAGTGATTAGCATTTGTACTTTATCCACGAGTAGAAGTCGTTTATTTCGCTCGAATTCATTAATGAATTTCATTTAATGAACCCAATAATCTACATTAACCGACAAGTTTTTTTTCGTAAAAGCTTTACATGCGTCTATACACAATTTTATTCAGACAGTTGAAATGTAAATCTGATTTAAATTTCAATTCAAATAAATGTCGAGGGGTATTCTGATATGGTATTCTTGAGAAAAAGGAGAGAGGAAAATCCATGTTACATTTCTCAACCTTATTGATTCTGACATTTTACGATTTGATTTCAACTAAAAAAAAAAAAATGAAATAAATGTAAACCTTTTTCATGAAGGTATATTTCTTCATAACATCAAGTCGAATTATAAATTTAAAGAAATACTACCGGCTTTGCGTGCATATTGTTATATTATATTTATATTCATATAAACTCTTATAGAAACACATGTTTAATATTATGTAATTAATTGTTTCTTAAATCGATAATACACATTTACATACAACGCATATATATAACTACACAATAAGTCCGAAACAAAAAGGTAATAAATTTCAACTGCTGATAAAATACGACGTTACTATCTAGCAGTTTGAGATTAATGGGCTTAATATTTCTAGAACTACATCTATATTGGACAAAATACCTCCTGCAATGAAATTACGTAAAATGACGATCAATAATGTGCTGACACGAAAATTTATTTCGACAGCAAACTTTCATCGACAAATAATTTCTCGACGCGTTTACGGAGAGGCGATACTGTCGGATTATCCTTCTTTATTAGTCTAAAAGTAAGAGCCTCAGATTAGTGATCAGCGCCTTAAGAATCAGACTTATGTGATATGTAAAATATCTCTTAATGAACACATCACCATAATTCAACCAATGAAGCTGGATACACTTTATAAAGTTAACTTTTTTCGCATTCTGGAGCTTCAACGAGTTTTGAAACTTAACAGTGTAGGGGAGTCAGAAAAACTTTCAACTTTATAGGTGATCTGCTTAAAATTACTTGAATAAGATATATACATAGATTTGAAGTCTAATCTTTCCTGTGTTTAAAACTGGAAAGATAAAACCTTTTTGATTAAGCATTTTTGAAAAAATGAACAATTTATAAAATGTGTCCTTTGAACATCATTGTACCTACCAGAGGACACAGATAATCACTCATTACATTCAATAAATAAAGCTTTTGACTTACTTTTACTCGTTGATAAGTTTAATTAGTTAGGTTATCATTCGCGAAAACTATCAAGGATCTCAAATTACTTCATATTAACTAGAAAATATATAATATCATAATGATCAGTTTTTAATGTTAAATTGCAGGTTAATTCCCTATTGAACGTTGTTTTTTTAAATGTCAGTGATATCAACGTTATATATGCTTGGTTGCCGTTTACACTAAAATAACCGCTCAAGTATCTTTTATGTACTGCCAAGCTGCCAACCATCAGAAAAAAAAAACCTCGTGGTTTTTGACAACGTTAACCTCGATATTGTCAAAACAGACTCTTAGTGATTATCTGTGTACCCGGAACTTCGTTCACTAAATCTTGATATATTATTTAAAATCTATGTTTAAACCCAACGTTTCCATCAAATAGGATGAATATAATGATGACAAATTGTAAGTACACAAGTGGAAAACTTTTTAAAAATCCTGTTATTTTTTTAAATGTTAGATAGAGTTCTGAAGAAAATCATTGCAATGTGTCAAAAAAATATTTCATTAAAAAAAAAAAATACGCAAAGGTCTGCAATGTAACTTTTCTAAAAAATGCTTATGCAATAAAGTCATAGATATTTAGTAATTAAAACATATTTTATTTAATAGTTTTCTAGATATTTCTTTTGATTCTCTGTGTACACCGAACAACTGTGAGCATCTCTCCCCTATACCTAACGAAGTAAGTAATGATACCGGATACAAAGCAATACCAGAAAACGAAAATATGGTCGCTCTATATTTTATGATTCACCAGAGGATTTAGCTGGTCGTAAGTATATTTATCATATGTACTTAGTTTTAAAAATAATTTAAACTACTTTAAGAAAAATAATAATACTGTGTATAAATATTATAAATTTTTAGTTAATAAAAAGGACTTATTGATTTTCAAACAATTGAATGCATTAGGAGTGATGGTACTTGAATCACTTGTTCGGGATTCTTTTCAAAAGCAATGGTATGAATTTCATATTTCTTAATCTATTATCTATTTATTATATATATATATATACATTTATATAATACAATAATTTTTACATTCTCATCAGAGAGAATGTATTAGATTTGTGTAAAATTTGACCCCCCCAAGTTTCATCAAATGTCCACGTTTTGGGACCCCCTGAACCCGAAAACTGTAGATTTTTAGTTTGTGAGCACGATAACTTTCGAAAGAATTGACCGATTGGATTGTCCTTTGGTATACTCTTTTAGTGTTCTAAAATGAAGGTCAGGTTCGTTGGCCAGCCATTTTGGATAAAAGTTTAAAAAGTTGAAGCATTTTGAAAATTTTTGAAACCACTTTTTTTTTTAATTTAAAAATTCTAATGACGGATGTTCATAGTACTCAAAAAGTCGAATAATTTTTCTTAATGACTTTTTTTGATAAAAAAAATTGAAAGAACATTTTTAAAATAAAAAAAAAATGAAAGTAAACTTAAATTAGAAGTCAAAAAACCCACGATATGAAAAAAAGTCTAAAAATGAAAAATGTTTCTTTTTGAACACTCTATAGGATAGGCATAATAACTTTTTAAATTTCCTTAAAAAATCTATAATTCAAATTTTGAGCCAAATAACGCGAGATACAGAGAAAATGATAAGAAACATAATTATTGGCTTTAAAAATATCTACAAGTTCCCCTTGAACCATTTTTCAACAGGATAAGTAGTTTTCGTTTTAATCATGAAAAATATTGTTAAACAAAGCCGAACGCGAAGCGCGAGGTTTAAATGAAATATCGAGCGCGAAGCGCGAGTGCCCTGATGAGAATGTACTCCTTAAGGTCGATAGAACCTTAAGTAAATTAGTTTTCGTTTGCATTACATTCCATTTTGTAGTAATTTAAATTTAAAAAATAGGTGCAAGCGCGCGAGACCCGCAAGTGTCCCGAAGGGCGCAACACGGAGCGCAAAGCACGACATATGTATATGAGAATGTGCTCGCATAAGCGGACAGATTTTTTGTCTTTTGTTCAGGTAAAAGCTTAGGGTAAATTAAGAAGGCTTAGATCCTTATGCAACTGACTGTGGATTCTATTTTAAATCAACTTTTAACGTATTCTGTTGGTTTTTATTAAAAGATTACTTTAAAATAATGGTCAATTTATTTAATTTCTACATTCCCTTTTATTTAAACATTTGTATAAGTTTTATTGAATTTTTTTAACATGTAAAAAAAGTATCCGGAAAAGTTTCCGCCTAATATTCCCTGTAAAGTTTATTAAAGAATCTTTCAAGGAAATTCCTTACGAAAATTTCCTGAACCTTCCTTGGGAATGTTCCTTGTTATGCGGACATTTACCTACTTTTTTTGTGCTGTAAATAGTTTGCGATTCGAGTAATATTTAAATTGAGATTCTTCTGCTACCGCAACTATTAATTTCGGAGGTTATTGTTTGAAACTAAAGTTAGATCAACTTTTGAAAAATAAACGAAGTGCTAACTCTGGAATTTGCGAAATGTTAGTTACGAGCTTCACGTATCGTGCTTGATGGTGCAATTTAAATGCCGGTACTGGTATTCCAATCGAAAATTAAATTTTTTATTCATTTAGTCACGCTCGTGAATTTACATTGGCATTTTACGGAGGATTTAGTTTTTCAGGGAAAACAATGTTAATTTTAGCCCATCTCTCCTCATTGTGAAGTAGAAAAGAATAGAAAGATTTTAATTAAGAGTTAATTCACTAGATGATTAAAAAGAAACGTAGAATTAATTACTTTCAAGTGCAAAGACTTCCCCAGGGGTACTAAATTACGAAGGTCATCTTATGGATCGATTTTCTTTAATTGACCACAATAAAGATATCCTTGAGGCTGAAGGTCAATATAAGTAGATAGAAGAAAGTAGTTGATTACGCAATTAAAGGCGACAATGGTTCTAAGTACTTATTTAATAATACCTATAACTTTACCTTTGATAACTCGGCGGTGGTACAGATAAAACTCTTATGTAATTGAATCTTTTATAATCCTGGAAATCCTTTAATCTTTATCATGTAATAGAACAAAGAACACTTCTTCCTTTTTTTGATAAAGGAGTAACTAATTTTTAGAATTTTATTTTTTGAAGATTTCATGGTATTTTTATAGAGATCTGAGCACTAGAACCTAAGTTACAGCTATCAACAGCGCGCTATCTCCAAATGCGCTACCTACAAGTATTCGAAACTTTAAATGCGATTATCTCGGAATGAGATTTTTCAAAAAGGGCCATTGCGGTGTCCACGATTCTTCAAAAACCATGTCACCTACTAATTTAAATTTTTTAGGCTTCTTTATAACAATATTATCTCATACTTGGACGAAGGAATTCCCATTCGAAAGAAAACTTTTTTTTGGAACTGAAAAAACTGAATTTTCAGACCACTAAAAATCGATTTTTTCAGAAAATTCTTCAACATTTTGGCAAAAATATTTATTTCCACAAACCCTTCGTCCAAGTAGAGTAAAATTATATAAACTAAAGAAAGCTTTTGGTTAGATTGATTGCAGTTAATCGAATTCGACTTATCATGGACACCGCGAAGGGTATTTGAAAAAAGTTGTTTTGGCTCAACGGGCGTAGTGCCTACAAATGTCAATATTATTCAGTCCAATTTGGGATAAAATATCTTGAAACATGTGCAAATAGATGCGTATTGGTTTGTTCTTAAAAAAATTTACCGTCTTTTCCAAAAAAATTCGTGGAAAAACCCTTTTTTCCAATAATAAGTGTATATATATATATATATATATATATATATAATCCCTTAACATCCTTCAGCATCTGGTGAAATTCTTTTAAATTTCATAAAATAATTTAATACTACTTGATGTTCCTTGATGTTCTATAAAATTCAATCAAATTCCACAAACTATCATTATGATCTTTAAAATTGCTTAAACCCCCATGAAATCTTATGAACTCCTTTGAATTTAATGAAAATCTATAATGAAATCTTATAAATCTCTAGAAATCACAAAAGTCGCTAAAATAACTTAATATCCTATGAAATATTGTCAAATTTCTGAAAATTACTTAAAATTTCATAAAATTCCTCGAAATACCGTGAAATCACTTAATATTTCTAAAATTTCAATAAATTAGGTATTTTATAATCCCATAAAATCTCATAATTCTAATGGTATCTGATCTGTAAATATACGAATACATATTCATATAATAAATAATATATTAAAAATACGAGTATTAAATCATTAAAAATTGATATAAAAAAACACATGAAAAGTTTACTACAAGTATTCTGTTTAATTTCTAGAATAATATTCACTAACCTTAGGTATATATTTTGGAACATTTTTTTGCTTCACTAATAATTTACTTTTCACATCAAAATTAATTATTTTTATCACTTTAAATTATTTTCTATCTTTACATAACCTTTTTATTAGTAATACAGTTATGACAATGAAAATAATCTGAAGATAGTTTTCAAATTCGATAAATTCAAAAAAATTGCGCGATTTCCAAAGGAACCAATCAGGTTTTCGACAACAATGTGTTCGATATATTGGTAAATATATATATATAAAATTCCTCGAAATATCGTGAAATCACTTAATATTTCTAAAATCTCAATAAATTTCTTAAAACACCTTAAAAATTAATGAAATTATATATATACTCGACTTCCCCTATAGTAAAGAAGTCGAAACCAGAGTCCTTTCCTCAAATTACACATCAATTGTGCATGCGTCACATCAAATACAAATACAGTCAATCAGATGCCGATCGCAACGCATGTGCAGTAGTTATCAAGTGTTAATTGTGAAATATTCTGTTTACTATTGGGAAAGAAATGTCTTGACTATTTGGAACATGTTACTATTGGGAACATTACTATTGGGGAAGTTGAGTGTACATTGAGTAAAAGGTTTCATATGTCTTAAATAATCAAATAATCGTGAGGCCGGAGGTAAAATTTTATACAAAAATACTTTTATACCTTCTCTGATGAGAATGTAAAAAAGTCCTTTAAATTACAAATTCGAAACAATTCGGAATGTCATTATCAAATAGGTGATTTGAATTATCGTTCAATAATTATACCAGCAATTTATAATCAGTTCTCGGAATAGTTACATGCATTTCGCTAAGATCATTATTCCGCAATTAAGCGATCAATTATGCTTCTTGTTGTTCCCTATCACCTTCAGTGTCGCTCCTTATAGCGTAATTACATTTTCGGGCGAATAAAAAAACTTTCTATAAGGTCATATAAAGCAATTATATATATAGGTACATAATATATAAAATTAAAGAACTAGATTCAATATGTTTAGAAACGGATTATTGCGAAACTGACTGAATGAATCTCTAAACATGAAGATTTTTTATGAAATCTGCGAAAATAATTTTTTACACAAACCCAATTATATACCTTCTCATTATGATGAGAATTAATGTAAAAATGCTTCTGAGGAAATTTTTATTTATAACTCTCATATTACTTCTGCACTTCTGGCATTTAATGTCGAGTTAAACGACCAATATGAACTGACGATTTGGCCTCGAATATCAAACGAATTAACTTTTAATACTATTATATATAGCACTTATGGCGTCAGTAGGCAAATTTTATCCAGTAATATATGCGATGAAAGAATTATGATGAATAAGAATTATGGATTTGGAATAATGAATGAGCACTTGAAAAGGCAATCGTCAATTGTCACTTTGTTGATTAGTGAGCAATAATAATATGTCTATCAATAATGTATCATTTAATATCATTGAATATCATCTTTCGCCAATAATAAATTATTAGATACTTAATTGTACTCAAGTGAATAATAACTGAATTCAAATATGAAAATTATTATTCAGTCTTTAGAGAATATTTTCAGTAATTATATGTCTCCTTCCAGCGAATCACAAATTCTAAGATCATTAAAAATCTCTCACAAACTATAAAATTATCCAATTTTGAATAACTGAAGTGAAGCTATTCAATATGAAATAAGAATACATAATATAAAAATAAACTCTGGGACCCTCAAATCGACTTTTGATGAAAGCAAAGCAATATACTATCTAGAACGAAATTCGATTCCTCATGCAACACGTGTATTAGTAACGTATAAAATTATCAATTCCAGATGCGAATAAAAGTCATATCATAATGGAATACAGTGCTTCATCACTAAACTCTCAAAAACGTAATAGTTCCGCCCACAGATGTAATTTCTATTGCGTCTGCATTAATATTCTTTGATGAATAAAAGTTTATACTCAAATTTTACTCTTTTAAAAAAATAAGAAATCCGCTTATTCAGTAAATGAGTTATGACTCGTGCAAATATCCGAGATGTACCAGTAGATTATGTTTGCCAAAACTTTCGTCGTCAAGTAAATAAGTTTTTATATCGACCAAAGTTTTCTTGCTGGATATTAAATCTACCTCGAAGACTTCTGTCTTTCGATGAAATTATAATATTTTATAGTTCTATCGTTAGAAATGGTATAATTTCTTGGGTCAACTATAGGTTTCTGCGCAAACATTAGGAAAATTGATTCGGAAGATGTCATCGTCAGCTTCTGCCTTTCAAATAGTTCCAATAAAAGATTCTAGGTTTAGTACTCTTATTTTATTACCAAGTCACAAAGGCGCCTGAAGTTAATGCCAAGTTTTAGACCTTATTCTGTCATATCTTCGAATTGATGTTTCTTATACTATACTGAGGCGGTAGCTTTGTATTTCGCGTAATTATTTGAGTTTGCGGAATGTGACACTTTTCTGGTTAGTGGGACAAGTTGAGCTTGGTGGGGATGAGCGAGAGAGCTTCCGATAGCCAGAGCGCTTAAAGATTTGCTCCTGGAAACATATTTCCAATTATCGTTACATTTGAGACCATACGAAAGAGCTGATGGAATTTGAAAATATCTCATGTAGAAAAACTCAGATCCCAGGGGCGCAACAATAACGGAGTTAAGACACTTAGACAGTAATTCGAGTATACCTGCTTGCAATATGCATGTATGTCGAAATTATTAGAAGGATAATACAATTTCAAAATAAACGCACTTTTTGAGGTGTAGGGTGGCTCCCGACACCCACTGTTTTGAGACGCTTGTTGCGCGTCTGTCTAATTCTGTCAACTTTTCATGTGGTCTAGAATTTTTCCAGCTAAAGGCAAAAGAAATGAAGAATGGGCGCTTGATGATAAGTTTGTCGATTAAACTAAATATTGACAGCTGCGACAGTGCTCTCGAAAGGGGCCCCCTGCGCGCGCAGCACGTGTTGGCTTCCTGCTAGAGAAATTCTCCCATTGGTCAATTGAATTCGATATTGAATCGCGCGCTAGATTATAGTCAATTGCAAAATATCTCTAGCAGGAATCAATATTTAGTTTCTTCCATCATGAAAGTCAAAATGTCCGCCGTTTCTGATAGGAAAATATTAAACGCTATTTTGGGATTATAAAAGTGAGTAATCGACAAACTCATCATCAAGCACCCATTCATCATTTCCTCTCTCTATTTTTTTCTATCTAAAACCTATAAATTCTCCCACTTTTGCCTTTGGCTGGAAAAATTCTAGACCACATGATAGCTTTATTTCTTTCCACAGATTTTGACAGTTTGTTGAGAGTTTTTACTTTTAGAATCCATCGCCCTTAATTTTGATATCTAGTCATTTTAAAAGAATTGGTAGTTATTAAATGGGTGATAGTGTTAATAAGAGAGTGTCGACATGTGTTTTTTTAAATATTGTTACAGCGTGGCGATTTTTACAATGACTATTTTTACTCTGGATGATTAAATTGTATGGGATTTCTCCGCTATCGATCCTTACGGCACGGAAGTTCACGGATGGGATGTTTAATGATCATCATCATTTTCCGTAATCAGTAATCGTTGATCTATTTCTTTTGATTCGCTTCAATCTGCAGGGAAGTCAATACATCTAGAAGCATTGGGAATGTATATTATTCTATTTTCGGCGATACTGAATTCCGTTGGAAAGGTTGCGTGAGTGCCCAAGAATTTTGTTATTTTTCGATTATTCTTGTATTTGTTTAATATTTATTTCGCTCGACAATTCTATGTATTGTTAAATCTCATATGGTGATTTAACTTGATTTGTGGTTTTACGCCAATTCTTTGAATTGTGAATTTTGAAACTATTTAATTTTGAATGTCTACCCGTCATTACGGTTTATATTTAAAATTGATACGATCTTTTGCCTTGCCAAATTACTATGAAAAATTAAATTTCTTGTTCTAATCTTTTTTAAATTTAGCAGTCGTGCATATGCATTGTAACTTTAATATAATCTAGTAAGTTTACAATACATCACAAATTTTAAGTCTTAAACACGAATTTTATGAAATTTTAAAGGATTTTACAAAATTGTATTGAAAATTTAAATAATTTTCTGAGATTTTACGATATTTCATAGGATGTTAAGTTATTTTAATGACTTAGGGGATTTCAAGCGATTTTATAGAATTTCATGGGGGATTTTAGTAATTTTATGGGATTTGATGATACTTTAGGAGATTCTAAGTAATTTTAATCGAATTTAAGATATTAAGTAATTTAAAGAAACGATTTGGTTAGTTAGTTAGTTAGTTAGATAGTTCGGGCGAGGCGCCCCACCCCCGTGTGGGGTCCTACAGACCAGGCTAAAAGCTCATTGTGCCTAGTTCCTTAATTCCTGACGTTCACCAGCCCTCCATTCCAGTCCTCCTAAAGAAGGCTAGAATGTCGCTAGTCTGTAGCGCCCTGATCTCCTCTGGTTCCAGCAAAGCCGCCCCGAGGGTTTGGTGTCTGAGCTCAGCTAGTGCCGAGCATTGACATAGGACATGAAGGGACGTTTCATCATCCCTTCCACATTTTCTGCAAACGGTGCTTTATGATTTTTATGTGAATTTTACGAGACTTCATTGAATTTTCTGGTATTTCAAGGTATTTCATAAGATTTCATGGAATTTGATGATATTTTAGGATATTCTAAGTAATATTATGTAATTTTAAGACTATTTATTTTCACAAATTTTTAAGAGATATAATAAGACTATGAGATTTTAAGTAATTTTACGATATTTCATGGGATTGTCAGGAATTTTAAGGGATTTCATGTAATTTCATAGGACTTGATATACGTCCATGCGCAAAACCCCAAAACGATATTGCTATCTCGGAAATAAATTTAGAACAATTCAGGGAAAAAGTAGAAAGGATCTTCGCCACAAAATACTCAGACTATAGATATATAGAATAGATAGAATAGATCCAATAGATTTTACAAAATTTCAGGCGAAAATAAACAATTTTAAGAGATTTAATAAGACTTTATTATGGGATTGCCTTTATTATTGGAAAGATAATAAAGGCATCTTAAGGAATTTTATGAGACTTATCGAGATTCCTGAAATTAGATAAAGAATTACAAAATTTTATATCTCAAAAATTAAAGATTTTAAATTATTTTATCTACTAGCAAAAGGTGAGGAAAAACGAGATTCTCTGTATTCACGCTTCTTACCTAATCTATTGAATACTGCTAAAACATCGACCCTTGCTAAGAAGAAAGATGACTCATCTAGCCCAAAGTACTTTAAGACATCCGGCTACCTATCTATGAATCACCAGGATGCAAAGAAACCATTAATTAATGCAACTGCGTAGTTTCACCCTTCAACTGTCAACCTTCCTCGGCAATGCTTAGCGGCCATTTTGGTACCGGATGATTCATTGGAAAAATGAACATTAAAACAGAGGGTTTGGGCCCCAAAAGTCAATCTGTTTTCATCACCGAGTCTGTTTTCGTCTGCTAAGACTGTTTGGTCCCTAGTCTATTTTTACCACCTGAAGTGGAATCATCGAATTGTATTCAAAGTCTTCTTGAGTCAGAAAAACTTAAACTCTGTGCGGAAAGTCTCTAATAATATCAAGTTCTATCCGAGTGTGATCTACCATTCAGGACTGGGCCAGGAGGAGCCGGAGTCATTTTCAGCTGAAAGAGAGAGAGAGAGAGAGAGAGAGTTCGATCAACAACCTTTTTCAAAAACCTAAGGATGCAGATCTGGATATTGTTTCTAAAGAGAGCTTGCATTTGTAAACGTAGTTAAATAAATAATTTGTAACTTGTAAACATTTGAGTGCTTATTTCAGATCATAGCTGTTATCCTCATCCCAGTATAGAGAATCCTTTTTCCCTATCTAAAACGAGGAAGAACCACCGTTTCCTTTTTACTATTTCTTAAAGTTTGGAGATGTGTTACGATTCTTAGGACGTAACATTAAGATAAGTAACACATGTTCTTATTAATAAACGTTTAGAATATTTAAAAGTTATAATTTTAATCAACAAATCCAATTTATAAGATATTTAAATTGCTGAATAAATGCCTGGAATTCGCCTTTGGCGAATTCCAAAGTGTAGCGAAAAAATGCATAATTTCGAGGAAAAAACATTCATATGTCTTATGGGCTACAAAAAATGTAAAACCGGATTTTTTTTCGTTTGTTTCAAATTCTTTTATATCTATTATTAGTTCATGTAAACGGAAGTTTTTGTGGAATGTCCCATCACATAATGCTTGTATTCTAGAATAATATTACCTTGAGCAAGTGTATTTCACAAATGCATAACTCGTACGTACTGCTCGAGATTTGCATAGATCTTTTATATCCAACATTTTTATTCGAAATTATATACATGCATATATATATATGTGAATCAAGAAAGGACAAAACACGTCTTTGGCTCATTTTAATAAGCAGACTTCTTAAAGAAAAAATGTAATCTTTGATATATGTAATGAAATTTGAGAAAACTTACATGATCATTGAAAAACAGATGATCTCAAAATTTTCACCAATAGTGTGAATCGAAATTAACTGTAATATCCGGTGTAATAACGATGAGTAATGCATAATTCTTGCACATAAAGGCAATTATTATTCTCAAGCATTGACTATTGCACATGTCCCGATCGTCATGATTATTAATGTTGAATGATACGAAGTGTAAAAAATAAGTATAAAAAGTTGGGAAAAACTGATCCCAGTTCGAATGAGTTTTCAGTCTGTCTATCAGTGAAATGAAAAATATAAAATGATGAATTGATTCTTACGCTAAAAGAAACATTGTCACAAAATAAAAAAAGATAAAAAGAGTCTTCTTTCGATTAAGAAAATGTAAATGGCTAATTATAATAATTATTCTATGATAACTTATCAAGAGAACACCGAAAAAATTTGTAATAATAATAATTAATTATGAAGACTTGTGTATTCATTTTTTTTTAAATCTATTTGATTGATCTTTTAAGATTGTCTTTTATAGGATCCAAAAAATAAATCCACATGCATCAAGAAATTAAATTCATTATTTATGGATTAGATATTATTATATAAAGTATGAAATACTAGTTAAACCAATTAATACTTGAATTCAAGAAAATTAAGCTAAACATATGTTTCATTTAAATGAATCATTGTATTCGTAAAATTTCATTATATATTATAATATGTTGGCATTATTTTAAAAGAGTCAAAATATAATGTGCAGTTTCCACTTTTTCTCGCGTTTTTCTCCAATAATTAAAAACTCTTCTAGCTTTAATTGAAATATTACGAATATTTGTCACGCCGTATATCTGCAATAGAGGTGTAGTTCCGAGTCCATAAAAATATGCAGCCTTTCTTACTTTATAACATTTCTATATGGAAGTAATGTGAAGTTGAGGACTGGAACGATCTACAGAAAGAGCAAGAAAATTTTGTTTTGTAGACAGAGTAGCCGAGAAATTTGTTACGAATCGATGAATGTAACGTATGATACGATATTTTCCTCCAATTTAATACGATTTATTATTTGATTGGGATGAATGAAAAATCTCGAAAAATTAAATGCACAACATCATAAAATCACCGTCAATTTTTATTAAATATTTGATTTAAAGATTTTACTGGAGGAAACCATAAAATGTTTACAAAATTGATCCATGGTTTTATGTATATCCTTGATTTATTTCATTATTATTATTTTGTCTTATTTTCTAACTTCAAGGCGAAAGAAGATTGATATGTTGTAGGTGATTTATTATATGTGTGGGGTAAAAGTAAATATCAATAAATGCAATAGGCTTCGACAGAGGTCGTAATCTATTAATGGTTGACTTCAATTTTAAGAGGTTTCATATTTCAAAAGCATCTTTCAATATTTCAAGCAATAAGGCCTAATTTTTGTTTAAAAAGACAAATTTTCAGAAGATTTGACGACATTTCAAGATATCTCGAAATGTTTTAAGAGACTTCATTGACTATGATTATTAGCCTTCCGCAACCTTGAAAATACAAGAGGCGTAACTTAATGAACCTATATTCCATGATGATAATATTATAATCGCGTTTAATGCAATCGCGTAAAAATTATAATGCAAGTGCATGTTTTGCACGGATCTCAATGAAAGGAATCTGAATAGCTTTTTTATCCTTATATATTCTCTAAAAATGATCTTGGATTCTAATTCAATTTTAATATTACGAGTTCAATCGCGCGCTTGAGCACGCGTTTTTCGTCTTTGAAATATTTTACATCATTAGGCTTAGTGCTCACTTCATGAGTAACCAGTGGTAACGTTGACGTCAGAAATTAAGTTAACGCTATGAAGTTAGCTGAAAGTATGTTCTTTTTATAATAGGAAAAATTCAAAATAATAGATAGATGAATATTTTTCAGTTTCTTAGATCCGAGTTTCTTTTTCCTTGACTAAAATAAAGTTCGTAAAGATGTGACGAAATTACGTCACTTAAGCGAAAAGGATACACTCGACTTCCCCTATAGTAAAGAAGTCGCAACCAGAGTCGTTCCCAATAGTAAAAAAATTCGTTTCCTGAAATTTCATATCAAATGCGCATGCGTTACATCAAGTGCACATGCGTATTGCGTGTAGTGTGTTAAATATGAAATGCCAAATGCCTAATGTGGTTAAAAGTTTGATGTGCGGATTATTTTTTGAAGAAAAAGATAAAAAATGGATTTGGAAAATAAAGAAAACTATGTAAGTAAATGAAATTTAATCATAACTATCAGAATTCAACTAATTTTCCATGTAAATTATATCTTCAATGTGTACAAAACGAAATGCACTAGGCTATAGCATAATGCATTTCGTTTTGTTTTCATATTAACTTTTTCCTGAACTAAGTGAATTTTTCTTATATAAATATCAAGAAAATTTGCGATATTTTTATAAGAATCTTCACCCGATTTGTTTATCATGAGTCGTTCCTGCACAGCCATGCATTTTTTGATAAATGTCTGCATTTTCGGGAGGTGGGTGTGATCACTAAAAATAAAATATTTGTTTAGATTTTTTTTTGCATGATTAATGACGCGTTGTTGAAGGAGAAGTATTTAAGAGTGTACAGGGATTTTATCCAAGTTTTTTATTGACAATTAAGCATTTTAACATGTCTTGAATTTGAAACGACCCACGATAAACAAATTCAACCGTTTTTTTATTCATTTTTTCAGTGATTCAAATTGTAATTTAAATTAAATTTAATTTCATTTAAATTCTTGAATTCCAGAAGAAACGAGTTAATAAGAGAATAAGACTGACATTCGCTGAAAAATGTCAAGTAATACAAAATTCTCAAAACGGACTGAGAAACAAAGCCCTTGCAGAAAAATACCAAGTGCACCCCTCCACTATCTCGCAAATTCTGGCCAATAAAAACAAAATATTGAAGCGAAAGGAAAACATTGACAAATACAACATGAATAAGAAGATCAGAAAATATTCTCAAGTTCACGAAAGTCTTTTTGAAAAGTCTGCATATACATGGTTCACTTAAAAAAGAGCACTTGGCGAGCCTGTGTCTGGGCCTTTACTTCGTGCAATAGCTAAGGATTTTCATAAACATTTCTATGGTGAAACAAATTTTTTAGCAAGTAATGGCTGGCTCGCCAAATTTAAAAAACGTCATAGTATACGAAGTTTGAGTATAAAAGGTGAAAAACTTTCAGCTAAAGATGACGATGCAATTGCCTTTTGTACAGAATTGCAGGATTTGGTTGAAAAACACGAATATAAACATAAAAATATTTACAATGCTGACGAATCGTCATTGTTTTGGAAGCAAATTCCAAATAAAACGTTAGTATGCCATGACGAAAGAGAAGCTCCAGGGAGAAAAATTCAAAAAGATCGAGTGACAATCCAAGTCTGCTCTAATGCCTCTGGTACCCACAAGATTCCACTGACAATTATTGGAAAGTCACTCTCTAAATCTGAATTAGTGAAAAGTGAGCCACTAATTTACTTTAGTCAAAATTTTTACTAATTATTAGTTGTATTTCACTATTTCAATTCGTAGTTTTCAACTTTTCACTAAAGTTTTAGTTAAAAATAACTAACAATTAGTAGAATTTTTTACTAAATTAAATTAGTGACTCACTTTCCACTAATTCAGATTTAGAGAGCACTTCAACGTAGAAACTTGCGAAACGTATCCACTTCAGTAATTTATATGTCCCAAAGAAAAAGTTGGATGGATCGCAAAGTCTTCATTGACTGGTATACAAATATTTTTATTTCCAGCGTGAAGAAAAGGAACCCTGATCCCAACACGAGGTAGATATTTATTATTTTATTTTTTGTTAATAATTTAAAAAAAATTTTTTTTAATTTTTTTACTTTTATTCATTATTATATTTTCTGTTAATATTACATTTTCATCAGAGAAGGTATTAGATTTTTAAAATAATTTTTAATAATTTTTTTTTAGTTTTTTATTGATATTGGAAGAAGAACTAAACAATATCGATCCGCAATTTTGCGTTCGATACTTGCTACCAAACGTAACATCGCTTATTCAGCCTATGGACCAAGGGGTTATCTCTTCATTGAAGAGAAGATACAAAAGTGCTTTTTTATTTGAACTGATAGCTCAAGATTTCCATAAAGAAGAATAAAGCGTGGTAAATTTTATAAAAAAATGGACGCTTAAAGATTGCTGCTACTTGTTAGAAAAGACATGGAGCGACATATTGATCGATACGTTAAGAAATGCATGGAAGTATCTGCTGCCGCCGCAACTCGCTGGTCCAGAAGAACCACAATCATTCCTTACAATCAATCTCACATAAACCGAATTTCTGGTTGTAATCTACTGACACAGGTTGAATTCGACAATTGGGTTGAAAAAGATGGTCTTGAACCACCCTGGAAACCTTGCAGTTCCGAAGAAATTGTGCAATTGACAGAAAATCCAAATAAGGATTTGCTCGAAAATTTTTTCCCCGTCCATTGATCAGTTTGATATACGCCTAGGCGCAAAAATCCCCAACGACATTGCTACCTCGGAATTAAAAACTAAATAAAATAAATAGAAAATAGAAAATAAGAGTTAGGAGTTAAAATAGAACTAATTTAGGTAAAAGTAGAAATAATCTTCGTCTCAAAATACTCAGACTTAGGTCTGACTACCGCGCGGCGAAGACAATTTCTACTCACTCGGATAAAACATCGCGAACGGGGACTCAGAAGCGCGGGTACCGAGGAAACGTTCTCCACGCATCTCCCACCGAAAGGGTCTTTTCCCTCACCATCCGAACCCTTTAGGTCCCAAGGATATAAAAAGGCGTGCGCGACGAAAAATCGTCAGAAAGTTTGGAGGCGGCATCCGCCTCCTAACCAGCTGAGCTATCTGGCATACCGATAGTACTCAGCACATCACCTATCTGGCATACCGGTAGGTACACCACCCGGGCTGGCATACCGCTCGGCAACGTTGGAAGTCGGTCTATTTGGCATACCTGTAGATCCGGCGCTCTCTCTCTCGCCTATCTGGAAATCCGGTAGGCGCAACGCTCTGCACCGGCAGGCGTAACACCCAGACTGTATACAGTCTGGCATCATAATCCCCTCTTCTGTCTTTCCACCGCACGACCTTTTTGAGGCCCTCTGAGACTTTGGGACACCGGACTACCTGCTCCGACCCAAATCTACCCGCTACCGTTTAGTCTTACCTTTAGCATTGTCAAGCGACACGAACCTTTGGCT
>UCOH01011970.1:0-24308 GCA_900474275.1 Synergus japonicus | reverse complement strand
AATCAGCCACGTGCACCACCGATTTAAAATCACGTCGGGGTCACCAATTGTAGGTTTTGTTCATGTATAAATTAATAATTATACTTGTCCTGTGGCCTACTCCACATTAATCAGTAGTAATAACACGTAGTTAATGATTGAACAACAAGAAATAACTTTATTGAAGAATAGTACATTGCACGTACTTATGCACATGCTCTTGCAAACCAGGCTGCATGAAGAAGTATTCGAGAGAGCATTCCCTCTCACTCATTCCGCCATAATACTCGTAAAAACTAGAAAGGAAACTCGCTAGTCTCTCGCTCAATAAAAGAGTTCAGTCGGGGCGCTAAGACCCTGCGAAACGCTAAGACCCTACACTTCGTCATGTAAGGCGACGACTACGCACCCAGACGAGAATTACGGCGAGTAACCAGTCTTCTTCTGGCTGTTCTACGATCACTATCGTAATTTCGGAGTTTTTCTTTTGTGAGATAAAAAGTGCCTAAATCTGCACCAGTTCCCCTATAATTGGATTACTCGGGTCTGCGGAAGTAAGGCAAGCGTCTCGTGTTTAGATTTCTCCAGATTTTATTTGAGATATTAAGATTATTTGAAGTTATAAGATTACGTAACGTGGCCAACGCCCATTTTTGCTTGGCATAGAGCCTTTTCTTTCTTTATACTTTAGAGTATTTATTTGAGGTTAAGTTTAGAGTATATTTGAAATAATTCAAGTTTTGTAAGATAAAATTTAGGTTTATAAAATGATAGAGTTTCTCTGTCTATGATTCAGAAGTGAAGCTTAGCAGTTACGTAATGGCGAACCGACGCTCACACATAGTGTAGCGTCGTCTTTCTCTTTCTTGGTCTCAATGTTTGAGAAGCAAATTGATTGAGTTAATTCTTTTTCTTACAGAAAATTTAATTTCCGATTATTTTAGATTTTGGTAATTTAAACTGTTCTCGAAATTCTAACAAATGAATGTTAAATTACGTAACAGGAGATGTATGCGTGGATGTCGTGTGACGTCACGACTATTATGTGTAATATTCTTTCACATACTGTTTTCAAATTTCCGATTGTGTATTCCTTTCAAACATTATCTTTTTTATTTAATAAACCATGTTTCATTCATTTTCAAATTAATTTCAGCCTGAGTTGTTTTGCGCCCCCACGATATCCCTCTCCTGAACGAGCTAGTTGCAGTTCATTTCATTTTTAGGATTTCCAGTAAAGTTTCAGAGATTTAAATTTGGAGCCGTATCTAAAATATCTGGCGCCCTTGGCAATGAAATTCTAAATTTTCGGGAATTTAGTTGAGTGACTGATTTTGGAGCGGTACTCAGAGACAAAGCAGTCCCTATAAGTCAAGATTACCGTTACAGTAAAAAGACTATTTCCACATATTACAATATATTTAATAGATAGAAATTTATTTCCTTGATATTATGTCCCTACAATGACTGTAATGCAAGCATTAGAAAACTTTGATGACAGTCTCTGTACAATGCAGAGAGCAGTTTCATAAATAATAAATATTCATAATTGATACGATAAATGAGTCTGAAGAAGTTCCGCCGAGCAAGAAGCCCAGTAGTCTCGAGCGCCGTCGGCGCGGCGCTTTACTCTTTATTTAATTTCTCGAAAACAACAAAAAACGGCAAGATGAAATTAACAGCATCGAAAGATAAAGACTTAAGCTTGATTTTGAGACCAAAAAAATACATGCCTTTTTTCTACAAAAGTCAAAAATATTTTCATTTTCAAAAAAATCGATCAAATTCTCAATTTTTTAAAAACGGATAGACCAGGAAAAAAGTCTTCAAACACATGTGGGAGAAAATTTTGTATATGCCATAGGAGAGGAGCTTAATACCTTCGAAATAGCACGAAACCGCACAAAATTCTTATAATAAATATATGCAGAATTGTTGGATTAATCGTTATTTTTGTCATAAATGTCGAGAACAGATCGACAAACGCAAAACCACGTAAGCATCTCGAACGCGCCGAACGTGCATTTGGCGCGCGTTTGAAGCAAATGACCTTGAAAATTGAACTCAAGGTCAAAATTGATGGTACAGTTAAATGTCCCTCTCGATCCTGGTCAATTTTTGTCTAAACCATTTTTTCGTAAATAAAGTATTTTAGAAGATACATTTAGATTAAAATGGATCATCCTGTATTTTAGATCAAAAACTAAACGCGTTTTTCTCGAAACAACGTTTTTCAACCTGGCGTGCATGATTCCGAAAAAACTATTGGACCAATTGGGCTGAAATTTGGATAAGTTATTCTAAACCTGTGTCGCTATCGTATGAACCAGAATAATAATTATTGATTAATATTTAGCCTTTTTGCTTCCTCATAGAAGAAGCTATGTAGTGGTGACAAAATCCAGTTTCCTAAAAAAGGTTTTTTTGAACATATTTCAAGGGCAATATATCTAATATGATGATCTGAAAAGATGTCCGGATGTATGTGTGTGTGTGTGTGTGTCACGATCCAGCAATTTCTTGAAAACGCGTAGAGATAAATTGATGAAATTTTGCATAGTTATTCCACTATATACCTAGTTGAATTTCTTACAAGGGTTTCACAAAATATTTAATTTTAAAAGTTTTATGTACTTTTATAATTTTCGTAAAATTCATTTTTCCACTATAACTCCTAAAATATTGAAAATTTAAAGCTGGTGTACGGGAAATGAAGATTCCTTTCATCAAGACGAATCGATTGACCTATATCATTAATGCATTTCATTAAAAAATAAGGAAGTTATGTTTATTTATAATTTGGAAAGTTATTTTTTCACTCTATGTTTTAAAATAATCAAAATTTTGAGTTGACGTAAGGAAAATAAATATTCTTTATGTCGAGACGAATCGATTGATCTGTATGATTAATGCATTTAATTGAGAAATAAGAAAGTTATGCTTTATTGTAATTTTCGAAAATGAATTTTTTTGAATATAACTTCTCAAATAATCAAAATTTAATGCTGATGTAAAAAATACTTAATGCTTCCTCTATGAGGAAGCAAATCAAATTTGCTTACAGGAATCAAAGTGCTCATTGAATGAGTACAAAAGTTGATACAACTTGACAGCTAGTTTTAACAATTTACGGTTAAAAAAAGGTGAAAAATCTTCAAATCGGCTATTTTGTATTTATTTTTTTTCAGATTTCAATTATTCTGGTTCCAATAGTTTTCTCTGAATCATACACGCCAGTTTTTAAAGTGGATAACTTCCGGCAGCCATACCAACCAAATTTATTATAAAAAAAAATTTTTTTTGTAATAGTGTTTTATATCTATAATCATGTGTGAAAAGTTAGGATTTGTAATATAAATTTTAATCTGATAAAAAAATTCTTTAAAAAAAAAGGTGAAAACTTTGGAACTAACCCCTTAAATTCTTCAAAGCACGTTCACACTGTACAGTCACCTGAAAGAATATGAGGTTATTTTCAGTAACTTTGCTCACTAGGGTGGTCCAAAAATGCATGGCAACAATTTTTTTGATGCTACAGAGTCTCGATCCCCTAAATTCGTTTCTGCATCCGAAAAAAGAAATGTCATCTTTTTTTTAATTTTGATTTTAACACGTGACATTTTAAACAAATGGAATTTGTTTAAACAATTCTAATTTAATTAACGAATGTTAATAAATATTCTACTCAATAAATAGTAATTATCTTTAATAAAAAAAAGAATTAAAAAAAAATTATTTAAACAAATTCAATTTGTTTAGACAATTAAAAAATAGTTAATCAATATTCGATTAAACCAATACTGATCAATTTTTATTTAAAAACAATGAATTTTCGATAAAATAACTATTTAAAAAGTAGAATTTCTTTAAATAATTAAAAGTTAATTATCTATTGTTGATAAATATTCCACTAGATTGATAGAAATAATTTTTATTAAAAAAAAAAACGAGAATAAAACACTCAGATGGTCTATTTTATAAATAATTGACAATTTTCGTTATAAGTGTACTTTTCAAAGCACGCTGGGGGTGTTTTAGGGGTGTGAAACCCATATGTGTGGTACATGAAATTCTTTGTTGGATAGTCCTCAATAAGCCTCTATACTTTCCCATAACATTTTCCTAATCCCTGAAAAATTATTCCAAAAACTCCAAAAAAAGTGATTTTTCCCCATGCAATTTACATGGGAAACTTTAAGTCAAAATAGGCACGTGTTAAAATCAAAATTAAAAGAAAAATTACATTTTTTTCGAATTTAGAAACGAATGGGGAGGAGGGATCTAGACTGTAGAAAAAAAGTGTTTTTGGGCCACCCTATTGCTCACCCCTATAAAGTAGAATAATAAACATCTTTCGGATTTTCAATCTTGCTACTGAAAATCAATATCCAAACAGTTACATTTCAATCAATTTCACGCTAAAGTACGTTCTATTTTTTCACTTGTGGCAGATTTGATGTCGTTTGAGCAGGTTCGAGGGAAGAAAGTAGTCTATTGGGCCATTCCATACATAATTTACAATCAAAAATTTATTTCGCGCGAAATATTTTTTTTGTGTTTTTTGGTCGAAAATATTGTACATGTATTTTTTTTTCGACATGATCTTTAAAATTTCGGTTGTAAATTTTCAAAGTTTTTACGCCCGAAAAATGTACCTCTAAATATTTGCGTATACGAAAAAAAGAATTCTATTAAAAAAATCAGTGGCTGTGGTAAAACTTAGGATTTTCTCTCAGCTTTTCAATAAGCATTACAAGAAATTCACTAGGCCAATTGTTTATAAAAATATGGCCTATTTTTATAAACAAATAATTTTTTTTAAACTTTGGAACTGATTTAAAAATTTTTTTTTATTGAAAAATGTACTTCCGACACTTTAGTAACTACTTCCAAAATTTTGGAATGGACCGTTAAAAATTGTGTCTGTAATGAATTTTTGAACTTTAGCTCTCGCGCTCAGACCACAAGCAATCGCCTGATCCAGTCGGGCAAACGAACATCGAGCACGATAGCTGATATTCAAAAATGTTCTTACAGACACAATTTTCAACGGTACTTTCCCAAATTTTGGGAGTAGTTACTAAAGTGTCTGAAGTATATTTTTCAATTAAAAAAAAAAATTAGTTCCAAAGTTTAAAAAAAATGATTTGTCTATAATAATAGGCTATATTTTTATAAACAATTGGTCTAATGAATTTCTTGTAATGCTTATTGAAAAGCTGAAGGAAAATTCTAAATTTTACTACAGCCACTTATTTTTTTAACAGATCGTTTTGAAACATTAAAACACATTTAGTTTGCACTTGCTCAATTTATAAAATTATTGGAGTTATTTAAGGTATTTTCAAAAATCTGTAGATTTAGATTTTAGAGTTAAGGGCATGCTCTGCTCTGTAGTTGGTGAAAAAAATTTTTCGAAGTCACCACGGCCAAACGAAATGATATATCGCTTTCAAATTTTGGGATATGGGAAATGAGCCACTAAATTGCGTTTTAAAATTTAATTTGAGTAGAAATTTTGAAAAAAAGCTAAGTCGGTAAGGTAGGGATCGGATTTTTTTTCAAAATTACTACTTAAATTAAATTTTAAAACGCAATTTAGTGTCTCATTTTCCATACTCCAAAGTTTGAAAGCTATATATCATTTAGTTTGGCCGTGGTGACTTCGAAAAGAAATTTTTCACAAACCACGGTGCAGAGCATGCCCTTAAGAATAATGAAATCAAGTATTTGTCTGAACTTATTGTCCTATTTGAACTAACTGTAGTCATGGAATTTTACTTTTTGGTACACAGTTGCTTGTTATTTTCTGAAGAGTTTGTCGGTGACAAATCCTTATAGATGCGCGCGTGATGTCTGTAAAGAAAATCTCTGGTCGAGTGGACGTTGTCCTTTTAGTGAGCACATCTAGAAAATTGGGTAAAGAAAAAAGTGTAGTAAATTTCAAAAGTGAAGTTTTGTGTCATAACGATGGCTGTGAGAAATTACGCTCACCAGTATACAGTGAAAATAAAGGATAAAAGAAAGAGCAGGAAGAATTATAATTTTAGTGGCTCTTCCAGTGAGGCGGAAGACCTTCTCCCTTTGACCCATGAGAAATTTGCACGCTCTGAGATAAGAAATACGGGACAAGTTCACAGAAACAGAATCTATTCCTTGAGTCTTCTTACGGTGAGTTTTCTCATCATGATTTATCTAGAAAGAAAAAGATAGAAATAAGCAAACAGAATCGATCTTGAAATAATATAAAAAATGTGAGAAAATCTATTCAAAAAATTCTATTCGTACAACTCACTTAGTAATTTATCATTTGCGACATAGAATATTGTTTTTAATCAAATTATGTGTATAAAGCTCTTAGGTAATAATGAATTACTTTTGATTTATTTCTGTGAGTTTTTTAAGCAAAGTAATTTAGAACTTGTGATGGCGAATATTAAGAGAATACATTACGACCTTAATGAAGGTCATGGTAGTTGCTTCTTGCTTTTACTCCTTAATAAGATGAGAACAAATTATACACTCCAAGTTTAAAAGGTTTTCGTAATGAAGATATATAAAGTAGAATTGAGGTCATAGATAATGTGATAATTCTTGTGTTTTTAATTATTTTGTAGCACAAAATCTTCCGAAGTTGTAAAATATAATATAATTCATTTCTGTTTAATAAAAAATTAATTAACTTTAACCCAAGACAGTCACATCTCTTTAAAACTTCATTTTTCAGCAATTTTTGAAACATATTTAATATACAATTTTTTACTCAATTTTTTCATAAACTGATTGAAAGGGGTTTAAAATATATTGAAATTTTTTTTGTATCCTTAAAATAATTCTTCAAAATTCTGCAGTGTTATAAAACCTTTGGGGTGTGACCTACCCCAATGTTACTGATACTTAATTCCCATGAAGTTGGATTAAAGTCGAATTCGACGTGTTATGCCAATCGCATTTTGTTTCGGATAGGATTGATAATTTGAACGAAATAAAAACTGACAAACGCCTTTTCTTCATAATGAACAGTTTTTCAAATAAAGATAAAAATAATTGAATCTTTTAGAACGAAATTAATACTAAATAAAGTTTTCACAGTCGAATGAATAAAGCTAATTCAATTCAACCTATTTGTCGGTATTTCTTAAAGCTAAACTGTATATTTAGATTAAGTTACTTCTATTCACCAAATTATTGTAATGGACAAAGGAAAATATAAGATAGAATTGTTTATCGTTTAAGAATATACTTCACGACTTTTATATATCACGACGAAGTTTACGCGAAAGATTTTGAATCATATTACAAACAGCGACGAAACCGAAACTGAAATCAGCCACCAGCCTAGATGATCAGAAACTATCAGTCATTTTTGCGTGCATGGTTTCGGCTATGGCCGAGATTACCTGGGAAAATCAGAAGGTTTTCTTTGTAGCAGGGTAAATTTGACGTGCACGGTTCCACATTATACGTGTTGTACACTTATATATGAACACGAACTTGCGTATGTGAAAATACTCTCTTCTCTTTCTTTCTTTCTCTTTCTTTCTTCTCCTGTACTCTACTTTATAGGATTGCTCCTCTGTTCCACTATCATCTACTCTTCTCCTATTTGACTTCTCCTTCTTACCCCAATTACGCATCATACACATGACACATACCTGGTCATTATTAGCTTTCTAGCATCTCAACGAGGTACGTACGTTCGTACGCCGTGCGACAATTTGTACCTAGATTTCTTTTATAATTTAGTCTAATTTCGAAATATTGTTTTGGAAGATTCCATTTAATCAAACTGTAAATTCATTAATATAATATGAAATGCAAATTAAATCATTTAATTAATCTTATCAAAATAGTATCGTTTTTATTATTATAAAATATTTCATCTCAGTATGTGTGTTCAAATCACCTTTCAAGCGAAAAAAGTTAACTTTTCAGCGATTCTTCATAATTTATTTATAAGATCAAACATGGCCTTATTATTTCTAAAGCGTCCTCCAAAGCGTTAATTATCGCAGAATTTTAGGCTTATCCGATAATCAAAGATAATAGACACGAACGGGAAACTATACTTAAAATTTTTATTTTTAAAGAATTATAAACAACAATGCTAAGCATATGTGTGTAGATTGTGAAAGTTTATTTTCATTTTTTCAAAATTTATTCAAAATTTCAAATTCGCGACAAGTTAATATAATTTAAATTAATAGTTTTATTAATACAAAGGGACAAAAATGCATCGTCCTTTGATTTAAGTAATGATAAAAAAAACTTTAATCTGTTTTTATTTCCTAATATTTCTTTTCGTTAATCGGAACATGATTTTCAAGATTTCTGTTATCAAATATTTACAATGATGGATAGTTACTTCTTCTGGTGTGTAACGCAGAGCACAGTAAAAACCAGAGTTTCTTCAGGGCTTGGGATCATATTTTCGGCGTCTTAATATAATCCCAGAAGGTCCTATTTTCTGAATTTTTCAGAATCATTCGGATAGACGGGATTAATTCCGACCGATTCGTATGGAACGGATTAATTCTGATTATCCCGGATTGATTATGATAGAACGGATTGATTCAGATTCATTCGGATAGAAAGACCTTATTGACCGAATTAATTTGGATTGAAAGTTCGGATTCATTCTGATTAATTCGGAGTGGCGAATTCATTCGTATTAAATGTTCGTATTGCTATTGAATAGGATCGGATTACTTCGGATTGAAAACTTCCTTCGGATTAGATCAGAATGAAACCGTTTGCTTCTGATACAAATTACGGAATGATTCGCATTCATTCAGATTGAATGGATTTTTTCGGATGGAAAGTCGGATTAGTTCTGATTAATTCGGAATGGCGAATTCGTTCGTATTAAAGGTTCGGATTGCATTTCAATGGGTTTCGGATTATTTCGGATTGAAAACTTCGTTTTGATTAGATCGGAATGTTCGAGTATAAATTCCGGAATGATTGATTGGAATACTGTTTGTTTTTAGAAAGTTGTTTTTGCTTGACTTAGGACGATTCTAAGACGTCCTGAAAACGTTTTGGGACGTTCGTGCCCAATGGATCTCTTTCATGTTTCCTTGTGATCAAATAAATCGCAGTACGCTGTGTCTTAGAGTATAAATTAAAAAGCTTTCTATAGCGAGTTTTAAACATTCTTTATTTCATTTTTAATCCTATATCCCGGCTCTTTTTAAGAATTTCGTCACAAACAATGTATTGGGTAACTCGTGATTCGTTAGTTTGGCCGCCTCACTTTTGAATAAGCAAGCAGAAAGCAATAAAAGCTGCTGCTTTAATTGAGGCTTGAATTTGATGTTGAATACCCAGTAGGCACTGATCAACAGTAGTAGGGCATCCACCGCATTGGAATTGAAAAGGGCATAGTCATATACATAGGAGTATATCAGCAAGTTGTCATCCTCCAAACTGCCTATTGCTGACAAGTATGGTGGTTTTTGGTTGGATGGTATTGTGCATTCTATTGGAGTACCAGACTGAAATGAAACATTTTTTTTCAACTTTGTTTCAAATTTCATTGAATTCAGGCCAAATAACGTTCTAAGAACATACAAGGAACGAAAGACATTTTTAGGACGTTTTGGAACATTGAACGTTTTTAGGAATTTTTTTAGACTGACTTAGAACGTTTTTTTGAACTTTCTAAAGACGTCGTAAAATAGTGAAATACGCAATTAACATTTTCGAGTAAAATAATTAATTGCGTATTTCAATATTTTACGAAAATATATTAATGATAAAATAATTAATTAAAAAAAATCAAAATATATTGGATAATAAATGTTTTTCATGTATTTTAGAATTTTGCAAATGCCAAGTGGAAAAAAAGACATTGACATCCTGAAGACGTCCTAAAGACATCCTTAGGATGTCCATGTAAGTCCAATTGATGTACAAAAGGCGATTCATGTCTTAAAGACGTCACAGAAAAAAAAGTCTTGATTCAAGCCCAAAAGTGTAGTTTTTGTTACAATTTAAGTCAGTTTTTGGGCTTAAATTTAGTTTTAAGCCCAAAAACTGTCTTAAATTGTAATAAAAATTAAACCTTTCTGGTTTCAAAAGATTTCGAGAAGTTTAGAATTGGGAATTTCTGACGTTCTGAAAATACCCAGAAAGATTACGATAGATTTTAAAAGATGTAAAAACAGTTAATAGCTTTTTAGAATTTTTGAAACTGTAGTTCCAAGGAAAGTATAAGTTCCAAATGAAAATTTTCGGTGTTTTCGAAATTCAAATTAAATCGCCGGGTATACCGTACCCAGCGTGGGGGTTTGAGGGTTAATTTCAGATACTCACGCTTTGTTCGCAAAGTAAGCAGGTGTGCTTTTTAATAGATACTTATAAAGAAAGTCCTGATGTACTCTTTCTAGTAGACAATTGAATTCCAAATGAACTCTGTGACGTTGATTCAAAAGCCTCATACGATGTCTGAGAGTGACTGGTTGATTGGCACGCGAATTCATTTAAAGCAATATCCGTATCCAATGATAATGAATTGTCATTGATATTTGGTCTATTAGTTATCTCATCAGCAATAGATCTTGTTTTTGCCGATTCTACGTGATGTGAAGACATAGTCGATGATTCTTCAATAGAATGTGTATTCACGGCCTCAGAATTTTCAGTACAAGTATCACAATCTTGAATTGCACCCGTAGTGGGGATACTAGAATCTTCAGCTGAAGTTATCAATAGGAAAATGGTTAGAAAAGTAATTCCAGTAGTCATTAATTGAAATATTTATGCACAAAAAAGAATCAATAAGTTAATTGAAGAGTGAAATAGTATATTACGTGACTAGGGTCGAAAGGCAACTTTCGAGTCGACTTATCTTAAAGCAACGATTCCACTCTCGTGTGATATCTACTCTCGCTTCGCTCGGACAGCTACCTTCACACTTGTGAAATCGTTGCCTTTCGACCCTTGTCACGCAATATACTATTGTTTACATAAATATTTTATTTTCTTACTCAATTTTTTGTGTTTTAATGGCAATCGTCTGGGTGTGTTGTACAGTAACTCCTTTTAATACCTCGGCTATCTACACCGCGGATATTCATTTTGTCTGTCATTTTCTTAAAAAGGAAAAGTCAGTTGTAATATAAGTCTTGACCATGAGAAACTTAAAAAATACTATGTTGCTGTTGCTTATGTGAAACACTCGCAAATTATGTAAGAATCAAAATTAATGTAAGTCTCCAAAATTCTGTTTCACAATCAAGTAAGTATCCCCCTCTGATACGTGGCTGTGGTAGACATTGTGTGAGACAAGATTAGTGAATCTGTGCTTGACAAAATTGTTATCGATAATCACTTTGCATGCCATAAGTCTTACATTGTGTTCTGCTGTTCTCACTGATTTACAAAAGAAAATATAAGAATCATGCTGGCAGATGATACTGTATAATTCAGCAAACTGTGGTAAACAGGCTTCATAATTAAATCCTATCGGGATATAATATTTCCGAGCAAAGTATTTTGTTCCATTGTATCGCACCCAAGAAACTTTATAAAGTATGTGGTCGTGAGGAAATAGTTGATGAAATTCCATTGTCCCTGTTAAAACACCTTTACGTGGTCCAGATGTAGTTTCCTTCATTAGAGGAAACATCATTTGCCACGTTTGGTTTAGTTGATACCAGTTGGCCAGTGTGAAAGGAAGATTCTTAAAATTACGCATTGACTGCGTTTTCCTCTGGAAAAGCGAATGTTTGCCTTCCATTCACATGCACCAAAAGTGCACAAGTGGTCCAAATATTGTTGAAAGTCTGGGATAATGAGTTAAAGTATGTTGCTTCGGTGTCAAGTTTTTTCCTTCTACAGCTTCGGTGTCTTCACCGTCAACTTCATCTACAGTACCATTATTGACAGGATCAGCTTCAACATTATCAATTTCCATAGCATCATTCTCCACAGCAACAACAACATCAAGCTCGATGTAGTTGAGCGAAGCATCATAATGAAAAGCAACGACCTCGACATCATTGTTCTCGTTAACAAAGTCTGCGTAAATCTGATACAATCCCCATATTCTGTAAAGGGGCAGAGAAGGGGGGGGATGTATCGTAGAGAGCACGTTATTCGAAACACTAGTTCTGAAAAGCACTGGTTATGATATTTTTAAAAAAATAAGCAGGGTTACTCTTCAGATGATCACGTTTATTTGGTCCTGTTCCCTGAACTGGATCGGAGGAGTGTGATTGTAGGCTGGCAGAGGCAAGAGTGTGACAGGTAGCCGCTGGTGGTCTGTCAAAAGTAGAGGCACGGACCTTCTTAGAGGCTCGAGGATTGAGTCCCAAGTCTTAGGTCTGTTGAAGGGTGACTCAAAGTCTGTCTGACTGAGTGAGCCAAGAAGACGAGGCTCGTGTCTCGTTCGAAGTCCTGGCTGAAGTGTCTCGTTCCTCTTTTAATGTCGAGAAGTGGTACTAAAATGATATTTTTTGGCATCAAATAAAAGTTGAACTGTTTACGAAGCGTCCTATTTTAATACTGAAATTTGGTCCTGAAATGATGTTTTTTTTTTACAGAGAGAGTTCTCAGACTTTTTCCGCTATTCGCATAAATCTCCGACTACATCGATAAATTGTACTGAAGTATTTGGTATTTACGATATTCAGAAAACTTTATCTAGATTGTCACTTAGCGAATTCCATTATCATATACATATTATTGATCCTTTTGAATATTCAATAATAACGTATTCGAGTAATAAAGCCTAAATATTTTTATTATTATTTAACTTATTTCACTTTAATTTTTCAATTAATTTTAAATTGACATAGCGAAACGAAAAATGTAGTCTCATTTTCAACTAATTCCATGATATTGTTGATTACACAGGCACACAAAAAACAAGGTCCTGTTCACGGAACCAGACTAGTATATCCTTATGTTTCTCGGGTCGCTGAATTCAAATCCGGTGTCCGTTTCTCTCAATCATGTCAGGTTTAAGGTCAATTCAAGGTCAAATCCTGAAAAAATAGTAAAATTGATTCAAATTATTATTCCTATATACCTTTGGGATCGCTGAAAATGTGTTTATTCTGCAAAAAATGAATTTTTTAAAGAATAAACACATTTGACTTTGAAATGACCTTCAATTTGACCTTGTCGGATGAAACACGACCAAAAAAACATAAGGATATACTATTCTGATTCCGGGAACAATACCTTTTTTTTGTGTGTCTGTGTTATATATTCTTATTCAATGATTGATTTACAAACATCCGTGAAAGTTAGAGCGAATAAAAATTATGATATGATGATTGATGAACATTGGTTGAACTGCAAGCGTATTTTATACATTTTTCAGGGTAACTACTATATGAGAAAAAAAAATCTGCCCTCGTCGAGGGCACATACTCGTACTGCGGGTATTTGCGCCCTGCTGCACACATTTGCGCCCACTTTGTAACTGTTCCTCAAAGGCTTAAACCATCTCTTTCTTTTATACTATCTGTTAAAATAGAAAAACCCAATCTAGCAGGATCTCTGAACCTAAGCTTACTTTTATGACATCTGTTTCGCAAATAGTTTCATAAACTCATTTTCTTTATGGCGGTCTTTTCCATTTACTAAAATTTAGTTCCGGACTTTTATGGTTTTACGCAAGAACACCCTAGTAAGGACACTTAACTGCGGTAGAGGGGGTAAGACAGTCGTGAGCCCAAAAGTAAAGTCGGAGTTGGGGGCCAAATTCATGTCTCGAAGTTCGTTGCGCAGTTTGTTCTAAGCATCAACGGAAATCTGAAGGATCTAACCTCAATCTTACGTTTGTAAGCTTTCAGGCGGCACATGAATATACATATATATCTAAACGTGTGTTCTGCGCAGCCAACTTGTTTATCCCCTCCGTCGACTACGTTTTCTGGCTCACCCCTTCCATATATAATATATATATTATATTTCTATTATAATAACCGTTCACTTATGAAATATATTTAGTCATCTCATTTTTCTTTTACCTGTGATACAATGATGAATTTCGTAGTCCTTTAATATTAATTTTTCTCCTGACTTTTTTATATTTATAAACATAGTAGCAATATTTTTGGCCATGTACATTCTAAGGATATTTGTTACGCTTTTAGTAACAATCCGCCCGTTGTCCATTAAACAATCCAGTGATGATACCTGTAAAAAATATTAATTCATGTTAGAATTCATGTATAGCACTAGATAAGAATAAACAATCATGCTCCTGCTTAATAAAATTTCATTAACAATTTTTTTTAACTTAGAAAATTAAGTTTAAACTTTGAGTTGGTAGCTAATTGTTCATCGAATGGGACATTTAAATTATTTTCCATTATGAATCCTCTTTTCGACTCCTTATTTATAGCAAGAAGACTTTCCAACATAAGTTCTATGCGATTTAACCTTTTATTATTTTCTTGAATCTCAACTTTAAAATTGGTTAATTCTTCCAAAATAGCGCTGTATTCTATCATAGAAAAAAAAGTATTTAAAAACTGACAATAAGTAGATGTGTAAATTGCATATCTATATATTACATATATATTTTACCATTTGATGCATTAGGAACTTTTTCTTTGTCCTTTCTGACGAATTTTAAATCTTTTTTATCACCGTGAATGTCGGTTTTGTTATTCTTGCAATATTTTTGACTTTTGCTGGTATTCGTATTAATTAAAGCTTGTATATGTTCATTTTTCATTTTAATCTAATCAGCCGATGTAGGAGTTAAGTCTACAATTTGTGACTGCAAGACATTCTTATATTTAGAAATTGGACTGACTTCCTCAAGGCAGATAATCTTAAAATTAAAAAAAAAAATTATAATGAAAATAATAAATAATAATTAGTGATGGATAATTTCAACACAGCAATTTATCAAACTTACTGCTTTGCACCTCGTTTAAATTTTTGCTTTCTGATAAAACTTCAGGTGATCCCCTGTTACACTCTGTGTACAAATCATTGTAATTCTGGTCCAACCACAAATTATCAGACGCTTTATTTCCAACTTGTGCATTGATGGTCAGTTGAAAAGTAGAAGAAGAAATTCAACCCTGTGAACTTAGCATATTTGAAGCACTTGTCGATTCTTTATTGATCAATTCTTTTAAGGTAGGTTGTTTGCTATTAACTGATTAAATTAAAACAAATTATTAAATAAAAATCAGAAGAACTGTTAAGAATAATTATTTTTATATTATAATAAATGACCTATAAATACAAAATTATTTTTAACTAGAATTTGTATAAGATTTAAAACAAAACTTTGTAATAATTGATTTTATAAGAACATTCCTTACGGTCATCTATATTTTATTTGTCATCAAAATAATAAAATAAATAATAATTTAGACTCACTAGTTTCAAAGACGTTAGCAATTGAATTATTTTTAAATTTGTTATAGGCTTTTTTATTTTGCCTAATTGGCTTATAACTTCGATCAGAAGATGTTGAACTGTGCGTAGATATATCATTCTATTTTTTGTTGTTCTTTTTTTTATCCAATCTTTTCGCAAATTTCTCTTATGCATAAACTTTCTTCAGTTTTGCCACAATCATGGTTTTTTGTTCACTATTTTCAAATTAACAATCTCATGCTATTGGTAATACGTTCAAAAGAAGTGACTTAGGACCTGCCGTAGATTTTCTACATTTTTCTGCAATGAATTCTGCCTTTTCTTCAGGCGTATAATCTGAATCTGCAGTATAAATGAAAGATCTTTTGCCGCCATTTCTCGCACAAAGTTTTTTCAGCTTTTCAGCTGCTTCATCTAAATTTTCTACGATAAAATAAATACTTTTATATCTTTTCTTTTTTAAAGAACTATTTTTGTCAAAATTTTTTAGAATTTTAAATACGACTTACTAGCCTGACCAATGAGGCATGCGATTTATATTTAGGCGTTTAAAATTAAGATGTGAAAATGGTCAATCAAGACCAATGAGAAACCAATTGTTCTAAGTATTAATTTTCAATAGAGGGGATAAGAATAGACGGGGGGCAAAGAGGTTACGAGAGCGGATCGGTCGTCATTATCATATTTGAATTTATGGTGATTACACCTATTTATTATGACCGTCACGTTCAAGCAACTCTCTGTGAAGGCAAGAGGTAAATAGTTAATTAACTTGTGAATTTGGTGTACTAAGTTTTTTTTAAACGTTGGTTTCTCATCGGATGAAATTGTGTGTATTTCAGCGTGGCGGTTTTTTACATATTTTATCGTCTTGATAGCGATTTCCACTTGTGCTGATATGTAAGAGGAATCGTTACGTAATTCTAATCTACAACGGCTTTCCTATTGGACTCTTTTTTTAAATTGTTGGATTCGTAGACCTTTGTTTATCAATTTCTGGTTTTGGATCGATGGATGGAAGACCTGAGCTCAATATCATTTTTTATTTGACTCACTACATTGACCACCTTTCAATGTGACTGCTTCAGTCTGCGTGAATTCATCGATCCCTGATTATTGTTGCGATCCGCAATATCTTGTCTCTGGCGAATCATCATTCGTAAGTCGTTGATTAAGGTTCTTTTATATTGTATTTTTTGTGTGACTATAGTTCATTTTGGGCGTGTACGAGTTCTTATTCTAATCGATATTTATCTTTGAAAACAAATTTTATACCATCTATCGTTATTTGCATATTATTATGTCTGGCATCTCATTATCTAGCGATTTTCCAATGTATACTTAAATTTTGCCATATTGTATCATTGTTTTATTGAAAGTCTTCTTCCATTACTTTAAATTTGACTCTGAATAATTCATTTAAATAATTTTATTGTATTTCTAGCTTTACTGGATTTATATTATTGTAACGAACCGAATATTTATTAATTGGTTAATGAAGCATGTTTCTGTCTTACGGTTACGAAATTTTTGGAAAATTTAAGGGAATGCAGAAAAAGAGGTTTCTGATTCCTTGGTATGTGGATACTTGGTAGGAGAATTTAAATAAATTGAATAGGTTTTAATGGTTTAATTATAAATTTATTAAAGTTTTAGAATTTTAGAGCGATATCAAATTACTACTTATTTAAAAATAGGAATTGATTTTCGCGTTGAATGATCGAAATATTGTTAAGAGAGCAAAATTGTTTAGTATCATCTACACAATTTTTTTAAATGAAAGAATTGGAACGATACATCAATCTTACTGCGTATCCTAGTGGTCCTAAAACTTATCCTACCAGTCGGAAGGAAATAGAAGAGATGTTGAGAATCATGTCGAAATCCCTTCGACTGGGCCAATTTAATAATTCTGATCGTTGCCGAAAATAGGCAACTCTAGTCTTTTTTTTAGGGGTTTATTTCACACACGCACACAAATTGTCTCACGGAATTACTCCCCACTCCCCACGTCTCGCGTTTTATTTGCTTTCACGCCGAAAAGATGAAGGTAGATTTACCTGAAGAAATGAGGATGGTTTTAAACCCAACACCTCTTCCCAACACTTTGCCACGTGAATTCAAACTACCTCTTCGAATAAAATTCTTTCTCGTTTTGAGATTCGAGAACAGATTATTATTCGTGGTTTTGAATTGGTCCTATGAATATTACTGTTGTTTTACTCATTCAACAGCAGTATTCAAAGGGTCGCGATTTAAAGGGAGGGTCGTTTCGATTACGATCCTCGCGTCAGCGACCACGCTCCCTAGTTAGGTATTACGCGGTCCGTTTTTTAGGCAAGTACGGGTTGCAACCGTAAGGGTTTACGCGGTGCATCTAAACACTTTGAATCGCGTTAATCACTCCGTCGGATAAAGGATTAAGAGATTTTAACGTCCTAATCATTCGGCCCCTGTGCTCCCCGCGGTAGGACGTTACAGGCTTCCCCTTTTTCGAGTTTTCGAAAAAGATATATTTATTTTCATCAATACCTTTTGTGAGGCTACACACGACCAACCGAACTACCGACCGGACGGGCGAGTTTGTAGAAACGAAGACTTCTTACAAGAAGGACGACGAACTAGTTGAGTGAAAACTGCATCTGAAACTACGATCAAAGATTTCAAATCCATGTATTTTGTAGATGCATTGTCGACCGATTAGGTGGGAAATTTCGTCAGGTGGAAGTTTCTAATTGGTTGATTGATAGGGCATGATTTTGGGGAGAGGATTGCTAACTTTTTGTCTTTTTGAATATGCTTTGACTGCAAAAATGCACGTGCATAGAAGTTATTTGACTCGTGCCCATCGTGAGATCGAATGTTAGCTTATGCAATTATGCACTCCACTAAGATATTTGATTTTGATGCATTTGCAATTTTATTGTCTTGGAAATTATTTCAATTTTCAAGTTAATTACAGGTTCTACTTTTTATTCCAAAATGTTGGAAATTATTACGTATAACCTTGTTATCAGGGGTGGAATTTATTCATTTAAATATTGTTCGAATCTCATGAAAATCGGATTGTTATTTTAAGAGTTATTTGAGGTCGAAATTTTGATCTAAATTGGGGTGAGCGCTTATAAGGGTAGGATGAGTTGAGTAAAGAATAATGGAGAATGGCGTGAACGGGAGAGATCGGAGATGCATATACGAGTACACGGATGTGTGGCTATGTTTTGGTACACGCCGTAGTTTGGTGCCTATGCTAGTATAAGTTGATCGCTAGCGCAAGCATCGTCTATCCATGCGCACCTCATGCACGCGTGCGAGTACTTGTTACCTTCTTTTTTTTTTTATTCTTCTTCTATTTCTTTCCTTCTCATTCTCATTATTCTAACGCGGAATACATTTTATACTACCTTTTTAAGTTTAAACATTTTAGGTATTAGAATATATATTAAATATTCATAGTTAGAAAATAGGCTGAAAAACATAAAAAGATTTAGACTTATATGTAAACTGCCTATTATAAGTCCTACATAACATTCAAAATTCTAAATTTTATATACTTTGTATTTAGTCTCTAGCTCATTTGAATCAGTCCTTGCTTTTGAAATATGAACCGCAGCGTCGTTACATACGATGCCTTCTAAAACGACTGCTTTATATTCTTATTCTTTTTAATTTTAACTATGAAGGTATTTAATAATTATTTTGAATTTAAATTAATAACGGGGCAGCTATGTATGTAACATTATTGCTGCTATTATTTGAAAATTCAGTTTTGTTCGTTCACTCGGCCCTCGTTATCGCTCGCTTGTGCTATTTTATACTTATTATTGTTATTTTATTGTTTTCATGTTTGAAATTTGACATTTATAATATTGTGTCCACTCTGATAATTTCGTGTGTTTATTCTTGAAGTATCTTTGGTTGTTATTAATATTTCAATTATTCCTTGCTTTTCCGTTTTCACGATTTTAATAAATTCGTCTTATCTTTAAATTGTTTTGTACTCTCTCTCACTCGGCCCAATCTCTTATTATTTTCTTATATTTATTATTTTGGCTTTTTATAATTGAAATTTGATTTATATCTTTGATGGTATACTTTATTTATTTTTTATTCGGGTATTTCTACTTTGGATATACTTTTATCTCTGATTAATTAATTTTAAACGTAGAATCTCTAATCTAAAATTTAAACAACTTGTCGAAGAACGCATATGTAGCACTATCAAAGACCTGGTTGTTACACCAACTAGTGAGATATCATAGACTGGCCAATACACGATCGGTGAGATATTAGTAGAAGCCTTTGCCTCTATTAATCGATTCAAAATTTCTGACGTAGCTTCATTATAGGGTGAGGGCATAAATTTTGTGAATAAGTGTCCTCTTCCTGTGTCGAAATACACCCAAGATGAAGGAACAACATCTTTGCTGCCATTGGTTGAAAATTAGACTAACTGAAATTTGTACACATCTTCCCCCGCACTACCTATTAAATAAAAATCGTATAATATTCCGAAAAATATATAATTCATAATTATAACGATTGGTTTTTATTAAAACAAAAATACAGCAACAAAGATTTCCTTTTATTCTCCAATCGATAAATAGTGAGGAAAACTGTGTCGTAAGTTCAGCCAGTGTTGCCAGGTTAGGAGCATTTCTCCCGTTTGATAATATTTAATTTGTAAGAAATTAAGTAACTCCAATTCAGGAAGAAATATTAATTATAATAAAATTCTTATTTTGTTACTATACACTATATAATATATAATATAATAATAGCGTCAACTCGATGAAAACAAATATTCATGTAAGAAAAGTGAATATTTTTCCCATTCAATCAAAATCTCTAAATTTTGATTACAATTTATTCATTATAAATTTAAAATAGATATTTTTAAAACTGCCTACCGGCTTGTGAATTTAAGCTACGGCCTCGAATCCCAGCTTCCTTGTCTGGTGGACTGCACCAATTGACCTGGTTGTTCACTCTGAAAATAAGAAATATATTGCAAAGTTAAATTTATATAAATGACCAAATTTCCTAACATTCTTATAAGTATATTTGTATTTTCTACTCACCAATATTTTAATGCAGCTAAATCGGGCCAAATCAGGCTCTTCAATATTTTCTGTACATACTAATTTTGAAGCTTCTTGTAATTACCAAGCCTTTTGTAGAATTAGTTAGAGCCACAGTGCTGCTAGAGAATTTCCCCTATGGAATGGACCGCACACAATGCAAAGACAAGGAAAGCTAAAAGCAGAAAAAAATGATATACCCTTTAATTTCAACCGGATATTATAAATAGTTATTAGTGTGCAATAAAGGTTAATATTTTTTGAATTGACCTGTCTACATAAATGTGCGATTCCTAGAGGTGCAGAGACTGAACTGTAGATTAAAGGAGAAGAGGCTGCAAGGGTAGTGAAGTCCTCCTCCATGTATCGGGGATATTTTCTGTGCAGAGCAAGTCTTGTGATCAGCACAATACCTTTGAGGTAGTATTCGTGAAAAGAGGAAGCGCAATCCAAAAAATGAAAAATTTGACTGAGCCATTTCACTGCTAGCTTTCCAGCTAATCGTTGAGAATGAATTCTGGGCAAGGGAATTGCATATACCGACACTCAATGTGCTATTTAGTTTCCTGTTTTTCCATTTTCAATTCTTAGCGGAAGTGGAATGCTTTCTGAAATAATAAAAGAGCATATAAAGAAAATTTGAACAAACAATTTTTGAAAAACACACGCAAAAAAGTAAATGGCTGAATTTACCATTTAAAATAGTTAAGATGCGCTCTGAACGCATTTTTACTGGAAATTAGTCAATTTTACTATTTCAAATTGTAATTTGTGCTAAAAAAATTGTAAACCCTGCTATTTTCGTTGTAAAAGTTACAATTTGAAATAGTAAAAGTGACTAAATTCCAGGAAAAATGCGTTCAGAGCGCATCTTACCTATTTTAAATGGTAAATTCAGCTATTCATTTTTTTCTGTGCATAAAATCACTTTTTTTGAAAACACTTACATTTTATCCAAAGCGACTTTTCTTCTTCTGGTAGTGTTATACACTTTAACAGCACGCTGTTCCAAAATGCTGTTACCGTGCTGTGTCTGACGTCCAGTTAAAAGCCTGTTAATGTGAACGCACCATTGTTGGATATTCTCGCTGATTAGGAGATCCAAAAACTTTTGTTTCAGTTGTTCCTTATGATCAGTACACGTAATCCACTCGAAATCCATATGGCGCAAAGAGTAAACAGCTAGTTTCTTCCGCAGGCTACTTTGAAAGGCTATTAATGACAGTTTTCTCCTAATAACTGTCATTCCTCGAACAAATCTTCTCTCAAAGTAATCTAAAGCCGCCTGCCGACGTGGACCTAGTCTGCCAGGTTCGCTAATTGCTGCTAACTCATTTCCTGAAGAGACGGAGGAAAAGAACACTTTTTGACAGTGCGGACACACCTTGATTTCTTTTGCCTTTTCTCCAAGTTTCACCAGAAAGTTTCCAGCGTAGCGCAACCAACTAACGTTTCCAAGTTTGGAAATTCTACACCTTACAGTAGAATCAGGCAATTCCCCTTCATCCGAATGGACATTGTGGGTTGGCATTATCCTTTGAACTGCCGTACCTGCAGCATTTTGCAAAAATTTGCCCAGAAATTCCAGACCTTTTGACCCATCATCTTTGCAATTTGCACCCACTGAGTGAGGAGATGTCATGTTGTTTAATAGCAGGGTTTTGAAAAGGCCGTCGACCTGAAGGCATGTTAAGCTAACAAATCGAAAGCTGTGACTTCTCAGGCAACCAAAGAAATTTTCCAAGGTGTCCTGAGTAACGAATCCAGGTTTGAAAGATTCAAAACCAGCTTTTTGTAACCTGCTCCAAATAACTGGCATTGATTTTAAATTTTGTATCCAATTCGTAAGAGAAGGAGGATCTGTAACTTTCTTGCCTTCAGAATCGACGAAGCGCATTGCCATATATTTCGCAGCAGTTTCGTGCCAAAATTTGTCATGCCCACTGTCCTTGGTTACGGCATTACGCATTGGCTTCTCTTCGTTGCGTCTGTCATTTGTTCCATTCATGGAATCAAATGATTGGTCCATTAAATTAGCAAAAATGCTTGAGGCTTCGGCTTCCTTGGGCATTTTTAAAACTCCTACACTCGTATCAATTGCCTTATCGGAAATAAAAATATTTTAATTCAATATTTCTTTAATTCAGGGGTATTTTAAGAGTGATAAGAACCTTACCATATCTACATGTAGTAGAAATAAACTTTGCCATGGAACAACTGAAAACTTGGGCAACAACGCTGACTTTCATCTTCTTCATCAGCTCCTCATAGACATGAGCAGCTGTGATTCGAGGTAAGGATCGCACAATTTTATCGGCCTTGGATTCTAATTCGTAGGCTGTTTGGAAGTGAACCCACTTAACTAAAGATCCATCCCCAAGATCGATGTCTTTAGTTAGTAAGTTATTCCTAAAGCCCTTTAAGATGTGCGAAATGTCGTACACTGCTACGAATGTGACTCCTTCGACAGTCATTTCCACTTCAAGTCCTTTATTAAAATGAAAATTTAAAAATTAATACAAGCATATTCGATAATTAGTGTATTAAAAATATTAAAGTTTTATGTTTACTCACCAGGCTCCACTCCTTTCCTTCTACACTCTTTCAGGTACTCCTGTTTTAGTTCCTTCAGTGCTTTCATATTGGACGATCCTTGGTCACAAATAGTTACCACAAGTTGGTAGCCAGTAGATGCTAGAGTAGCCAGATTTGCTCGAATGCACTCGATGAGCTGTCCATATTTTGTCTGTGATTGACAATAATAGTACGAAAACGGGATTTTGGTACCACTGTGCAGACATCTAACTAAAAACACCAAAACGTGGTCTGCAAATTGGCTAGTCCTATGCGTTCCAAAATCCTCAAATCCAATGACTTTATCTTTTTTAAAGTTATATGCGACATGAGGATGCACATGTGCTTCGTCCCAACACGCACTAACTTGCTTTTCAATAGTACTCGTATCCTTCGCCAGATCTGTTAGATGTTGTACGATGCAAGTGTTTATTCTTGTGTCTATCGGTATTTCGGAAAGGTAATCCCTTAAAACAGTTTTCGAAGGTAGAGAAAATAAATTTGCCATATGTCTGTAGGCTAGTGGCGATTTTTTGTACAAAGATAGGGCAAGAACTTTTTCTTCGTTAGTGAACCTTCTACCGCGTGGATTAACATCTACATTTCTAAGCTGCATTTCTATAAATATTTGTTGAGGTCTCGAGAGCCTTGAGAATTTTGTTACAAACCATTCTTGATACCTCTTCGCTGATCTTAATCGAATTGCGTATCTATATTTATAATAAAATAGAGATATAATACAATTCGCAATATATATTCTCTAACTCTGAATTGGTGAGGACTTACTAATGAAATAATACCGATTAGTTTGCTAATTCACATTAGTAAGCATTTTTAATGTTAATTAGTTAAAAAATACTAACTTACTGTATAAAACTACTAATTCACTTAGTAAAGCTTACGTATTTCTTTAGTAACGCTTACTAATTCAGATATAAAGAGTACTTAAAGAAAGCAGACAAGTACAAGAAATAAATTAAATTAAATTGTACACAATAAGAATTGCCCATTAAAATTTGAATAAAGACCTCAAAAATAAATTTTACAATAAAAATGTAGGGCACATGATAAATTTACAAGTATAATGAAAAGTATAATATATAATATAAGGTATAATGTAATTAAAGATGAACTAAAACGAAAGTAAAAAAATTTAGATTAATAAATTCTTACATTATTACTCCAGAATTTACTTTTCAATAATCAATGTTGCATGATATTTTTTTAAATTGCCATTAGCTTCTAAATTTTCACATGTGAAATTAATGCATTTATTGTACGTTATTTTGATATTTTTCAACAATAAATTTTTATTAT